>JAPQRN010000026.1:18487326-18505826 GCA_037367275.1 Coranthus polyacanthus
ATTTCTTCACGATGTGATTTAATTCCGTCATATTTTCATTCTTCATTTTCAGATTTCTCACACATTCACTGCGTCAGTTTAAAAGATGTGTTAATTACTCGTTTCCTTATTTCCTCCAAGCATCTGATAAAAATGTGTTTGTGCCGAAGTTCGAGTCATGTGATCATACAACCTCCACCTGCCGCTGTCCCCAAAACCTATTAAACCGACCTTCGAACTATTTCAAATGTCAAGAAGCAGAAAATAACACGGTATTCAAATCTGTAGCCTACTTTTCAAATATCAGAAAATAGAACAGTGGCTGTTCTTCTCAATATAAGTTTGTCTTTTTTAAATACAATAACGATATTAAAGAACATCTTGAAAGGTTGAATCAAAGTTTGAAAATACTAATTTGTTTGACAATCTGTTTGAATTTCAAGTATTTTCCTTCATTATTCTTATACTTCTCGTATTTTCGCACAGCGATGTGGTTTCTCTTTCTGTTAGATCATCTCTGCAGTCAGTGTCGGTCAGTTTGTTTACAGCTCTTTCCCCTCGGCTGCCTTTGTTTGGCACATCAATCAATCAAAACCAAACGTGTCCCTCATGGTTCTGTGTCTTCTGATCAGATCGGGTCGACAGTGATACATAAGGTCAACCAGCGCCTTTTGAAATCCTTCAGTCCGCCGTCGACTCAGCTAACAAATTCAAAAAGGAGTGAGATGGAAAGTTTAAGCTTCATCCCAGAGGACGATGTGTGTGTGTGTTTTTTTTCATTCAAAATGGAAAGGTCATCCTATCAAACTACACGGCAGAGCTCGGTGCTGCTGATGGACAAAGACTGCACTGGAAGATTTATGTCGGCATGTTGTTGCTGCTCAGTTTGAATAGGTCTGCGGAGCTGCTTTACTGCCAAAACCCAACAAACAGAATATGTTTTACAAATGCCCTGTGGTTCATTAACAAACACAGTCTGTTTTGCAAGTACAAACTGTACCTGTGTATCAAACAATGCTCCACAAATAACTACGGCACACAAGGCGCAATCCTTCCATCATGTTTGTGCTGGAGATTTTCTCCTAAAAGTCCTGATTCACATCCACAACAACAGGAGTCAATATAAACCTGCCAAAATCAACCCCTTTTTAAGTTTATTTTCAGACATGTCAAATGATGTTACCCATGTTATATATTTGGCTGTTTTAGCTTAAAAAGATGCTTAAGAACAAAACGCTTCACTGGAGAGTGACTTCCTGTTTCAGTGTCACATGGTTTCTCCTTGCCCCGCCCCTTTAGGAGGCTTGCAGCAGATCCTGTCCCATTCATTTCAATGAGAGACGCGGATGTGATTTACAGATTTTGACCGATTCTTTCAACCCCAAAGTCACCCGAGTAAATATTGGACTCTTTCTTCTCAGGCCACGTATCTTCTGAACATTCTGACATTAAACTGACATTTATCAGATGCACGGATCAGGAGAACATCGACTTTGACGTTTGAGGCCCGTCTCTGTCTCACAAGATCTCGCAGCACAAAACGAGAAAAGCTCTGATGAAATAACCAGCGCAGCTCTGAAGAAAATGAACTCAAAATTTCAGGTGCGCGTACAAAGTAAAATTATAAAGTAAGATAAAATGGAAAGTACCTCAAATTCCTACTTTGGTCATCATATCATATCATGTGAAAATACAAAATCCTACAGTTTCAGTTTTTCAAATGAACGTCCATTGTCGTTGCTGGTGATGAGGAGCCCTGCAGCCAAAAACTCAATGATCACACTTTTATGAAGAACAGAACTAAACTGTTTAATGGCCAAACATTTGACCATTCCTCCTCCATTTGGGCCACACTTGTCCATATAACCTTGTTGCTTTTTCCATCTAAATGCAAATGGATGAGTGTTGGAGGAAGTGAAAACCGCTGCCTTTTTCTATCTGTGCGCGCTCCATTGTAACCATAAGGTTTTGTTCTGCTTTCGTTCAGAAATTCATTGCCTGCTCACTCCTCTATGAATTTAGAGGAGGTTTCAGATGGCCCGGGATGTGATGGGAACAGTAGGTATTAATACAGCTGTCATAAAAGTAATAGGAGTCTCGGAGCTTTTCGTTGATGGTGTCGGTGACCAGATGTACAACGAAGCTGAAGAAGTTTGGGGGTAAAAAGCAGGTTGGGTTATGTTTGGAGTGTGGGGTGGTTTTACAGGGTGGTTTTGATTTACTTTTGTAGAAAAAAAACACGTGGCGGTGGGAAAATGTAGCATCATGCGCCGTGGTATCAATGAAGAAGCTTGTTCTAAACTTTTTACATGCAACTGCGTTTATATCTTCTACTTTTCTTTGTGATACTGAGCGACGGCAAATTCTGCTTGAACTGGGTTTCCATCCAGGAACCTCCTGTGACGGTTTGCAGCAGAGACGACTTTCCTGAATGTGTGTTACTTGGATGTGAGAAAAAAACACACACTGACCAAACCCAGAGACCAATGAGACATGGTGATAATAATAGTTCTCTTATAGCAGATAAACCAAAAAAAAAAACATACTTAACCTTTAAATTATATGTGTAATGTCACACATCAATCCCACTGCAACTCTGAAACGTGAGCGGAAACAAAAGTTCAAAAAAGCCTTGACATTTATACTTGGGAGAGGTGGAAAAGTTGGTGTATGATGACGATGATGAACCAACCTAAAATTAGCTTAACAGTACTGGACGGAAACAAGATTTTCTGAACGTTCCGTATGACGTGCATACACCTGATTTTAACATTAAACTTAACAAAAAGAGACAATGTTTAAGACTCAGACACTCAGAGTTCAGAGTTTATTTCAGCTGTGAGCAGCTCTGCTTTGTGTTCGTAGGAGGAGAATACTGTCCACGAACAACACACTCAGTCATATTTGTGAACTTAATTTGTCAAGCGTTGAGGCCTTCATAAACCAGATGAATTAACGTCACAAAAGTGCCATGTACTCACCTGCAAATATTTATCTCGGAAACTATTCATCCTGCCTGTGATTCGAATGTGCAGCGTTTGAAAGACGTGTTCAGTAAAAGGACTGAATAGATTCTCACCAACTCATTCTTCAGGGAAAAAACGGTGGATTCAGCATCACCTGGAGCTCTCATGTAAAGCCTGTAGGTCGTCTGTGCAACCGGTGTTTGATTCATATGATGTTAACGTCACATAAGCTCCTCACCGTCCTCGTAGCCTGGTTGTTTGGTGATGCTTGTCACAACCACTTGTTCTACACGTGAGCCAGAATACCACTTCCTGTCACTTGTATTTCTAAATCATATACGACAGTTTCTGGGATTTAAAGACAGTGATGTGTTACCTTTGGTTTTAGCAGATATGAATAGAAGTCCACACTCTACTGTCGTTCTGGAATAGTGGTAAAAGTTCTCCGGGTTGTTTGTCTAGTTCTTGGGCGGCGCTGAGCACAGGATGTAGTTGCAAAATAGCGTCGGGGGAGAAGTTATTTTGTTGGAACATGTGCGCATGAGGAAGCGCGATGTGGTGTTAAAATGACTACATCTCTACAAAAGAAAACAGCACATAAGAAGATGCACTTTGTCAAAAGTTGTCGTTTTCAGGGTGTAGTTGCAGCTCAGAGGTTGTCGTTCTTTATACGATAACGCACAGAAGGAACGAAGGAGAATCCTGACGCTGCAGTGACCCAGACTACTGCGTGACACTAAAGTTGAATTAAATGAATAAAGAAAATGTATTTATTTAACACGAAGTCCTTCTTCATCACGAGTAATACCAAAGAATCTCGAGTGACAGGAAGCAGTATTCGGATCAGGTCGTGACAATCCATCAGTTCATTGTCTTTAACCTTCTTTTCGTCCTTTTTCATTGGACATGTCTGTCGTTGTGAATGAACATGAATTTATTTGCTTTTCTGCGTGAACGTACTCATGACAAAAACAACAAGAACGTATTGACCGTTGAATTTGGGACACGTCATATGAGAATCAAGTCATGAGTTACAGACCTCGTCAGTGTGATTTCTGTTTCTAATACCAGTTATTTATTGGACTGAACAGAGCATGAGCTGCGTCGATCGATGTATACAACACAGGATGTGCTTTAATAGTTTGTAAACAAACAGAAAATGCACAGGAACAGTCGTATGTTGTCGTTTTGAAGCCTTTAAATTAGTCTCCAGTTATTTGTGCAATTACACAGACACCTTTTTTTTTTCATTCATACAACAGTGAAGCTGTATCAGAAAAAAAAAAAATCTCCTCTCTCACTATGACGGACAGTACAGCCTTAAATCAAAAGGACAACGAAGCCTTTACGGCTGCAAAGATGAACCTCACAACATTTTTAAAAAGAGTAAGTGGCTATAGATTTATACTGCATGAACAGGAAATATTGCACATGAAGAAAAAAGGCTTCTGGGATGACATCATTATTAATTAAGTGAAAAGAAGATTAGTCGATGAGCACAGATATGTGTCTGAAGCAGTCTACGCCTTCACCCACAGCTATCCAACGCACTCCCCAAAAAAGAAAAAACAAACGGGGAAAAAAGTCAGATCATATGTACAACAACTTTAGAAAAAAACACAATCTCTAATTGACATCATTTAATGCAGACCTGGCGTAAAGAAGTAAAGTAGCATAACAAGTTAGAGAAAGAAACGGGCTGAGTTTAAGATACATTGGGCGAACTTTGTCCACATCTCTACTGTCACTGATCGTCAGAGTTTTAAAAACAGTAACTTAAGAAGAAGAATGTGCAGCGAACGGATGAGTAATGACAACGAACACCGACTCTCCAGCCACGGAAATGAATCTGATCAAATTCACGTCCATTTAGCAGCTTTTTCACACTTCAAGCCTCATCTCATCTTCTTCACGTTTGAATTAAGTTGCTCAGGTGGATGAACTTCGACCTCTTTCTGTCAGCGTCGTGTCTTGTTTTCATGGAGGGTTTTTAAAATCCCACTTTAAATCAGAACTGAAGCTGCTTTTTTTAAAACGTGGACAAAGGCAGCTCATAGTGATGACTCTCCTAAAAATTATCCCACAAAACAGCTGCTTTACTCAGATTTACAGAGTTTTGTTGCAACGTTTAGCATCTTTAGGAATCCATCCTGCAATCTTCCCACTTTGTTTCACTCTGAAACTCTCTCTACTGTTACGCTTTGGACTCAAATCTGTGTTAATAATCACCTCCAACAAATGAAAAATGTGTTATTGCAGGATTGAAAGCTGCTAAATGGACCTTCCAACTATTTCAAATATCAAGACACAACAAATAACACTGCATTCAAACCTTTATGTACAGTAGCCTATGATTCAAATAGCAGAAAACAGACAGCAACGTTCTTCATGTTTCACTTCTTGCGTAAAATTTGTGTTATTACATCTCTACATGATTTTAGCCAATTTGGGAACAGACTGAGCTTTACATTTAGAAATCCTTAGAGTGTCTTTGAATCGACTTATGTCTCCGAACCGTGTTTACTTCATTCAGGACTCATTGACTAAACAGTGGGAAACAGTATCAGTGAACAGACAAACGTCCTTACGATACATCAGGTCTCGGTCTGTCGATGCTTTATTAACTGTACTGTCCGTGTTCTTGGAGGAACTGATGGCAAAGCTTTTGTTTTGAGCTCAAACCTTCTTGGTTTTAATGAATTTTGATTCATTGAGTAAACTAAGCTCCTGTGACGTTTTTCAGTAGGGGTCCTGTTAGTCGGTAATTACCAGATTTTACCTGGAGACACTTTCATCAACACATTCTGAGTCCCAAGTCGCCACATACTGACGCTGGGTCAGGGTGCAACGTTTCGATGCACGGGGTTAGTCCCACAGGCCGTTATGGTTTCGTTAGGTTTAGGCATAATAACAACTTGCTTAGGATTCGGGAAAAAGAGTTGGGAGAAGAGCTAAATACAGACAAACACAGGATGAAATGGGACATGAACCCTGGTCCAGTGTTCCGCCACATCCACCTCAACCACCTCCTACCAAGGGTTTTGCTACTTAACGTCACCTGGCCCATGTCGTAAATATCCTCCGGGCGTTGAAAACGGACGCCAAGAGGACGTGACCATGTGGCAGAATGTGACGACTCGGGAGTGAGAACGGGCATCGATACATTTAAAACTCTCCATGTTCAAAATGTGCGGTTATGACGCTCATATGACTCGCTATAATGACAGTCATCTATCTCTAAAAACACGTAGCTCATGTGCATTTCAACCTGCAGAGACACATTGGATGGGTTAGTTTTCAAGTCAGCAGCAGAAAAAAATGAGGAAATAAAACATCCCTACTTTTCGGCCTTTTTTGACTCATGATACAGATTTTACAGGTTACAGATGTTTCATAATAGCCGTTTCGTTTCAGCAGCTAACGTTGAGGTTTAGCTGAATTATTACTGTTGATTATTATTCATATTCACTCCTTCGTCAACTGACAGTAGGTGTACATTATATTTATATTATACTTTCTGTACCAGCAAAAACAAATCCTTTTATATAATGGAATTATAATAAGATTTTGTCTCAGGTAATGTGATTATTTATGGATTTTTATGATACAAATAGTTTTTATGTTGCAATATGTGTCTTTTATTTTATTGGGTTTTCATCCTGCAAAGCACTTTGTAACCTTGTGTTGAAAACTAAATGACTTACTAACAAACATACAACACACATATCAGACGCTGTTGTAGCTTTTGAGTTAATTTTTCCAATCGCTTCCATGTTCAACGTTACTGTTAAGTTTTTCCAAATGAACCAGGTTCTGTTTTACGCAACATAACTGGAGATTAGCACGTTCTAACTTCAGTTTCATTATGACTTTAATCATTTGTGTGACTAAAAGTGTTTCTTACTTAGTTCTGGTTTGACTTCAGCTCTTTATACATTACTTATAAACCCACAGGCCTCAATTAAAGATAACTGTACAGATTGTTTTATCCTTCAAACTTTTAGACTCTTTTAATTGAGGTATATGCTCTGTATCATCTATTACTGTACAGGTTTTCACTGCTGGTTCTGCTGGTAAATCATAATCTGTCATATTGCACTAAAGCTGCGACGGTGAGACAAAAACATGATTGTTCAGTTAAGAGCATATGGGATTTTCATACAATAAGGCATTGCTTTAATGAGAACATCTGGACAAACAGTTCACAGTTTCAATTAATGCTTGATTGACTAGCGATAAACGATGATGTCGTCTTTAGCACTGATTGTTTCGCTCGACGCGTGAAACGCAAAACTACGACCGACTCGACCTGCGCTCCGAAACCCGATACAGGCCGGCCAATCACAAACCTAGCAGGGCAGGAGTGGGCGGGGCAGAAAGCAAAAGAAACGCGAGGATGTAAATGAAATCAAACCGGCTCCGTTTTGTGGATTTACGTCTGCAGACTGAAGCTGCCCGGTGGTTCAAAAGTTTCACACACACAATCATTTTATGCTACAAGCACAGTCAGAAAACCAAAATTACTCCCGATATACATATTACATCCACATATTTAGCAGACATCTGTGGAAATAATATTCATTTGGGAACTTTGCCTTATCTAAAATTAAAATATTTAATTGTGAATCCATGATAGATTCCAAGTGGGAGAAAAAACAAACAAAACAATAATGCCAAAGGGCCAGCTTTTCTTGTTTTTATGCTGCTAATATAGCCTATTTACAATCATCTATTGTACGCAACAGAAATAGCCTCTGTTTTCACTAATAAGCTGATATGTTCTGGCCTTTTATCAAAGAAGAAGAAGAGTAAAATAAACCAAAATAAAAGGGAATTCATTAATTGTGCTTTTTAACCCATAACTCCACTTCATCGTTGAAATGGGACAATTTTAAGAGGCACCACTTGAAGTGCTTACATCAGTCAATGAGAATCTCTAAAGCTATAACAAGGACTGAAAATACAAATAGTAAATATAGTATATTTATATATTTATAAAGTTAATACAATTCCCTTCCAGTCCCACGTCCGGTTTTAAAAAATATTTCCCTTGCGCTGTCAAACGTCTGACATGAAGGATCCCTCTTTGTGCAAAGCCCTTATGATGCCCTAAGAGAGAAAAGTCTGGAAAATCTGGATGACACAGGAAGCTTGTGCTAAAAAGCAGGAAGAGTCTTAATGTAGGAGGTTGTTTTTAACGAGAAGACAGAACACCTCTGCTGAGGAGACTTGCTGATTTTGGTGATTTCGTTTGTCTCTCTCAGGAATCCCTCGCCTCCCGTCCGGCCGTTTACACAGTTACCTCGTTCTTACTGGCAGTGCGGTAAGTGTGGTGATGGCCGGGAATGTACTGTAGGTGATCCACCGTGTGTGTTCGTCGGGAGGCAAACGCCTGCCGCTTAGACGTGGTCGCTTGGTGGTTGACCGTCAGCGTGTTGTAGTCGTTAGAGGCACTGGGTTGCGAGTGCATCTTGGTCATCTTGTGGCGGTCCATGACAGGCGTGGTGGGCATCAGCATGTCGGCGTGAGACATGGCCCGCGCCATCGCCTTCTCCCGGAACTTGTCGCGCCTCATTGCTGGGGACAGCAGCAAGGGATCCTGGGAGTGGAGGCGGTCCGCAGACAGCAGCTGCTCCTCCGAGAGGTGGCGGCTGCTCCCGTACGCGGCGGCCGCCATGACGCCGTACGACGACAGACCGTAGTTCTCGCGGCGTGGCGTCCTGGGAGGAGACAGGACGTGGTCTTGGGACATGGCCCGCTGGACTCGGCCTCGGGGACGCTGCCGCTGCTGGTGCTGCACGGGCTCTGCGTTCAGCTTCACCATGTGGGTCGGGCCTCGGCCGCCGAAGTCTGCGTGATGATGCTTCCTCGGGTAGTAATCGTCTATGTCCTTATCACCTGAGGGATGAGAGGTCAAAGGTGATGAGGAAAAGGAAATCGACAAGAGGACACACTTTTCTCTGAAATTTCCTCAAATAGTGACCAGTGGTCAAATGTAAAGGACACATTTGATGTACTTGTACTTAGTATTTCCATTTCTGCATGAAATGGAAATACTTTTTATTCCACTACATCTCTTATTCAGCTTTAGTTCCTTCAACAAATCTCCAAATGTGTTGATTGGTTGCTGGCAAAAAATTACATGCATCAGAACGTATCCATCCATCAATTTTCTGCCGCTTATCTAGGTCTGGGTTGAAGGGCAGCAGCCTAAGCAGGGATGCCCAGATGCATCCAGGAGGCATCCAAACCAGACGACCCGCCTCATTCAGCTCCTCTGGATGTGGAGGAGCAGCTCCTCACCCTATCTCCCAGACACCCCGCAGAGGAGGCACATTTCTGCCGTTTGTATCCATGATCTCGTTCTTTCGGTCACTACCCACAGCTCGTGAACATAGGTGAGGGTAGGAACGTAGATCGACTGGTAAATCATGAGCTCCCTCTTCACCACAACAGATCGGTACAAGGTCTGCATCACTGTGGCTTCAGATTGTATCACACCTTTCAAATAATTCATATATACAACAAAGATTACAGGGCTCAAAGCTGATCCCTGAGGAACAGAAATCACTGCTTTCCAGCCTGGACCGGCACCATTTACCACCACCTCCTGTTTCCTGTTACTTAAGAAGTCCTGCATCCAGTCGTCTATGTAGACTTTAATAAGTAAGTCCCTCAAAGTCCAGTACTCGAGTAAAAGTACTTGGTTATATTCCACCACTGCTATAAAGTTAAAGAGTCTTTATTTAATGTAAACACACAGGACGTGAAGTAAAATGGAGTAAAATGCTGACATATTGGTCTTACACCTTCTGCCTGTTGTTAAAGGGACAATAATGATCATCAGCACAGCAGCTGCGGAGTCGTTTTCTAACCGTTAAACTGTTTTTGAGCTTTTTCTTTATGGAAAAACAGATCAAAACTCATCTGCTTTGTTGTCCTTCAGTGTGGAGGACTCATCAGCATGCAGCAATACTCAACAGTTCATGCACTACTGCTGCCTGAATGGGCGACCAGTCCCTTAATTCCTCTGCCAGAAAGCGGCTCGTCTCTCCGCTATGTGCACATATTCTCCTAATGGTGAAGTCATTACAGCTGTGTTAAGCACAGGCAGCAATCAGCCCTCTGCAGACTTTTATCTACCTGTTTTTCTGCAGAGCTGGTACACAGGAGGACGCTACAGTGGAAGCTCTCTGATTAACTGTTGCAGCCGAGGGGTCGTTACCTCTGCAGTAGGTAATTATTACCGAACACAGAGGTCAAATGACCATTTTAGGACCGTACCACGCTTCAGCGAGTCGAGGAGAAAAGGGACTGTGGGAATTGTTTGTCTGTTTGTTCCTTTCTCTCTGGGATGGATGTCATGCCTGGACACAGAAGGTCACCCTATTGTCCCTCCATCAGGGGTTTCATAATAAAGGGGGCTCAGGTTTGGCCTGTGGCGACGTGCTGCAGCATTTTCTCCCTGAAGGGTTGGTTTAGATGTGACATTATGACACAAAATGTCAACCAAACTCAAACGGAGACGACAACAATAAAGATAGTTGAATAAGAAGAGGCCCAGAGCTCCGTTAATATGTCAAACTTGTGTCCTGTCACAGAGATCTGCAGCGATTATACACTCAGATGATAATGCATCGGGAATAGTACTAGTAATAATACTTGAAACATTTGAATCCATTTTTCATTTAGTAGCATTTTATTTTCACGGTCATTCCTTGTCCTTTCTCATGTGCACACATAGAGGATGTAATAACAAATTACACACAAGGCAGATTCACACGGGATTAAGATCACAGACGACCTCCACAATCATCACGTATTACCAGAGGCCACCAGGTGATACCAGGCTTTTGAGGCACATTCCCTTGTAAAAGTGGTCTGGGTTTGTCCCTCTGTCAGATTGTAAAGAGCATGAGGGCTCTCTCATTTTGAACCCTTTAAGTCCACATTTCTGCAGAGTTTGGCTGAAAAAAATGAGCCAGAGTTTAAAGTGTTGCTACGTTAAACGGGTTTAACACATGGGAAACCCTGTTCACGACTGCATCGAACGCCTACATTTATAAGGGAAGATGGTGCATAAGAAACACATGGCATCAGAGGAATGCAAACATATGTGATATTACGCATTTAGTTTATTCACCTTTTACTTTAATTTGTACTTAATGGAGCTGTTTCGAAGAAAACGAGTAGCTTAAAATGAATATTTGTATTACTTCTCTTCTGCTCTGAAAAGTACGAGCCTGAAGACATTCAGGCATCTTCAAGGTTGTGTCATGTAATTCACATGTCCAGAGTGCTGCTCTGTTCCTGTTTATATCATATCGAGTCGCTGCAGCTTCTCACATTCAACCACTTAAACGTTGACATCAATAAAGTCTGCGAGGGTTTAATGCTTTGGCCTTGGGGTGGAGATTGGGACTGGGCCAACAAAACAAAAGGTTAAATACTAATTTAACGTGTCAGTTTCAGAATCAGAAATGTTCTTCAAGGGGGAGATGGTAAGCAGCAGTTCAGGAGCAGTTCCCCTTTGGATGAAAACATAAGAGAGCTTTAGTTTGGGTCACGTCTGTGCCCGTGAGCAAGAGCTATCAGTTTTCTAACATCACCCAACGTTCTCCTAATGTTTGCGACAGATTTGTGAGAAATTACAGCAGATTTCTTAGCCTTGGTGGTTGAGAATTTGGTGATTTTTAGCTTTTACTCTGACTTCAGTTCATATCATTAAATATCTTCAAGTAGAGTCAAAAGTTCAAATGCTGAAAATATGCCACAGATTTGGTTAGATTCTTGCCAGATACTGACTCCAGATATTTAGATAAATGGCATGGGGTCATATTTGTGTACTTGATTTAATACATATGCAACATTAGATGTGTCTGGACACAGTATACTCTCTGTACTCGTACAGTTTTCTCATGTCCAATACCCACAGCGTAAACACTACGGATATGAGACAGATAAAGAAAATTGTAAAACAATGGATCTTTCTCCTTGTCTCTGACAAATATATCCCTTGTGTCGCAGCCTAGAAGGACCTGTCGACTTTTTATTACAAACCAGTCACATTTCTTTGTATCTCACACTATGTGCAGTTGTGGATCTGTGATCTTTGTCATATATGAATGTGTTATTCAACACATATGTTGCAGATACATATCCGGACGATATCGTGTATAAGTATCTGTAATACACCCGTATTCTCTCCGTAAACATTATGGGTGTGTGACAGAGCCATAAACTTGTATATTATTGGATTTTTCCGGATACTGCAAATGTATTGTGATTAACAGCATTTCATTATTATGTTTATAACCAAACATATTTGTGGCAACAATCTAGCTGCATATGACGGGAATTTCTGCAAGACAGGGTTGAACAAATATATCATGGCAAGTCGGACAGCGCGAGGGAGTGTTTCAGCAACTTTTAGACGCCACTAGGGATCGAAATAATTCAGCAGAGACAGGAATATATAGAGCAGAAGGTGGTGGCGGGGGAATCCCACACAACCCCCCTTTGCAAATTGACCCCGGGTTTGACTGGAACTGTCAGCTCAAAGTCTGGACCTTCAGGAGGTGGAACTACTCTCACATGCCTTATTTACATATATCAGTAACCCATTATCCTATAGTCATGCCATACACATCATACTGTAATATTACTCCTTGTATAATTAGCTCAAAATCCCCACCACACACACCTCCTCTCCCTCCAGTGCTTCCTCTGCTGCTGTTTGATTTAAGATGTGCTTTTTACGAGTGTCCACATGTTACAGTGCTTACACTTTAAGTGACAAAAGTAATTTACGAGGGCCGGCGCGTATCGCTCGGTCTCATCTCTGCGCCGCTGATAAAATGCAGCACTTTACAATTAACAGAATTGCGTGAGGCTAAAAGGTCCCCAACGTGGAGCGCGGCTACAAACAGGAAATTGCTAACAACGGCTAATTAAACCCGAGCTCCCACTCTGCTAGATTAGATTCAATATAGCCGCTATATTTATGTGTCAGCTATTGATCACAACAGGCAGCTCCAAGCGGAGAAGACTGTAATCATATAATGCACTAACACTTGTGAAACTGGTGGAGCATCAATTATGAAGTGATCTTTAGAGGGATTTGGAGCACACGTGGGGAAATTAAAGGGGAAAAGACTGACATATTATTTAGATTTTTCCCTTTTTTTTGAGTATAAAAGGCAACTTGTTTGTTCTAAAAGCTGTTTTAATCACTTTAATGGCGATTAAGGAGAAGAACGGCGAAGTAAGATTTGTTGCTCGTCGTTTCGCAGCCACCTTCAAGGAGCTGAGTGGGTTATTTTCAAGTCCTGACATCGCTGAAGGACGGCGTCGCATGCATACGAACGACATCATTTAAAAACTGCAAATAAACCATGCTAATTTAATTTAATCCTCGCCATCGCACCAGATGGTTTCATTAAAATAGCAACTAATTCTATTACTTATAGGCTTGTTTCCAAAGACCTCACTCGTGCTTGAAAGTATCGTTTCATTTTTTTTTTCCTTTAAGAGAGGAGTTTGCTTGCTTGTTTGACAAATTCTGCAGGGCTCCTGTCTCGAACCGAAAAGCCTCTTTGTAGTCGATTCATCTCTGTGATTTTTTTCTGTGTGTGTACAAGGCTCGAGCAAGATAAGAGCAAAGCCTCGAGTTGATAAGGGAGAGAAAAGACAAACATATAAAAGAATGTTGAATGTACTGAAAGGAGATTGCACTGATGCATGTTTTTCTATCGCACAACAACGCGGTGAAAAAGGGACCGATGTCACAAATGGTTGTGTAAATGTTTTTTTTTTCTCCGGTATGCAACTTCCCTTAAGATTCAAGGACGGTGGATGGTGTAGTCATATGTGTTTAGTGGCACGAAAATTACTATGCATTGAGTGTGTTCCTGCAAAAACACTTTGCAGAACAAGTACAACTCACTCTCCGGTCTCCGCGAGTCTCTCGCAGTGTTTTCAGTGGAGAAATTTACTGTCGACAAATGCGTTAAACGTGATAACTAGCAGCACAATGGACAGGTAAAAATACAGCATTTTCCACCGTTGTGTTTAAACCTCTCGACTGGAAAAGGCAACACTTAGCTGCACAAATTCAGTGTCTGTTTACGTGGAAATCTACTGAAAGCAAAGTCGGAAAGTAAAGCTGCGTCTGGTTTAGTTTGCTGATTTTAATTGAACTGAATTCCTGATTACACACTCGGATGAGAGGAGTCCACCTGCTTCCGAGGCGTACCTCTCTGGTGATTTTCAGCTCATCTGAACGCGATTCATCTGAAAAACTGACGCATGAAAAATGTTGGATGTTCTCAAATGGGGAGTGTGAATTAGAAATCTGATCTCAGCCTGACATTTTAAAGGTTCTGTTTGAACCACTTTTGCATTTTTATGCAGCTTTAAATGAGGCTAAATGAGAAAAGAGAAGAGTTTACCCTGAGTTTTTTAATTCACCTTGACATCTATTCTAAACTGAATATTGAGTAACGCATTTTCAACATTTTCACTTCATCGTGTAATAACACACCTCATTCTGCAACTCACTGGAAAGAGGAATCATCTCACCTTTCATACCAGATCAATCTGTATAATTAATATTTGAAAAACTTGCCCTTGCTTCTGGTCTCAGTCTCGACTCAGTCTCACCCTGCCTTGGTCTTGGCCTTGGTCTTGGTCTTGGTCTTAGTCTCGTCTCGGTCTAGATACGCTCTGGTCTTGTTCATGACTTGGTTTAGGTTTAGTCATTTTAATTTTTTCTTGACTATGAAACTAGTTTTTATATGATGCGTTGTGACACCTGCTTCTATTGCAAACCTCATTCCTGTGTTTTATGAACATGTTTATCTCCTTTTAAAACAGAAATCTGAAAAGTTCTCTCATTTTAAGCTTCAGTAAATGGATTTAAAAACCTTGACCTTGAAGACCTTTTTTCTTTTGTTCAGTCATTTTTTTGTTTTCATTCTGACTTTATCCTGTCATGTCATTATATTATTGTGCGTTTTTTATGTGTATTATTTGAAGAATCTGCTCGAGAGTTTCAGGCAAAATAAAGTTGAGAAAAATGCGGATAAACATGCAGATAATCAGAGGATACGGTGCATGCAGTCAGCTTCAAACGGCAGCAGCTACGTCACCAGCGAGCTCAAAATGTCACAGCAAAGATAATGGAGTGTAACATTGTTGAGGCATTAAAAGCGCCATCTTGTTGCCGTATAGACGCCATCTAGCTGTAATAAAAAAAAACTCTTAATATGTCATTAAGAGACATTAGCAACATGACATGGGCTGCAGATGGAGCCAAATTACACGCCAATTAAGTGTCAGCCAATGTGCCGATAGATGAGTCCATGGAAATGAGGATGGAGGCTCGAGCGCACCGTCATGCATTTTAAGAAGTTTATTTTCCTAAAAAGGTGAAAAAGTGAGCGGATTATCTGCATGATGAGGCCCAAACATCTGGAGATACTTATCATGATGCATGTCTCGGTAATGGACATTCAGATGCTTCATGGCCGCCCGTTAATGCGCAGGGCACGAGGGTGACGTCATTTTCATTTTTTTTTGCGGGGAGAGGGTGGGGGGTGGGTTGGGGCATCAGGCAGAAAAACACGGCGACGGAGGACGAATGAAACAACACCTACTCAATCTGTGGAGAGAGGAGGAGTATTTACTTAAGTCAGACTTGAGGGCCAGCTCGTAGGACGGCGGCAGGTGGCTGAGGTTCTGGAAGGACCTGGACAGCGACAGGTCGTAGGGCTCCGTGGCTGAGGTCAGGATGTTGTTCATCCGCTGGGGTCTCTCTGCAGAGGACAGGGGAGGAATGAGTACACAGCAGAGTGAGAAAGGAGAAGATGGAGGCGATACACTGGGAGTCTTAATTGAGGAGAGAAGGGAGGCAGGATGTGTGATGTGACGATTAAGAAAGGCTGAACGGGAGCTTTTTTTTAGGCGATGTGTACTGGAGGTCTGAGGAGGCCTGGCTTGTTCTACTATAGTTGCACTAGAATGAATAATCACACAGTGGAGTCTTAAGAGAGGGGCGGCCACTTTAGATCATTTGCACGTCCTTGTAAAGGTTTGTCTACAAAGAAAATTCTTTTCTAAGTGGGAGTGTGTCTAAGATCCCATTGGACCATTGGATTCTGGTGACCACATACCATATTCCCTCAAATTCCAAACAGGGTTTTTATTTGACGCAGGCTTGTATTAAAAGTTTGTATCGGGAACACAGGAATGACTCCGACTAAGCTACGCAGCTATGACCCAAATCACGGTCACGGTCTTTGTGTGCTGCCTTCACACGTTGCAATGTTTGGTTTTGGGTGATATGTGTAGCACCAGGAAATCTCCCCACACCGCCGTGCGCTCCTGTAGCTTCAGTATTTGGGACGCCCAGTCATGGGTCAGGAGGCGCAGTGGGTGGGGAGGGCTGGGATACGGGCAGGGACTCTGGTGGAGGATTTAAAAATAGGCCTGCAGCAAAGAGGACACACAACACCGAGGAACATATGGTGCAGAGGTTGGAAAAAGTGTGCGTCTGTGTGTGTTTGAGCTGGAGATAGAGCCGGTTAGGCGAGGTGAGCGAGGCAAAATAATAGAGCGGAGAAAAGATTCAGAGATTGGACTAAAGGTCATGGATTGTAATGCAGCGGCATGAGGCTTTGTGACGGAAAAACACACAAGCGCTGAAAAGAAAGGAGAAAAGAAAGGAAATAAAAATGACCCCCAGTGTGCAGGTAGAGAATCTGATCCTTATATGATATATGTGGAAGAAAAAGGCGACAAAAAAATACACATAATCACCATGTGTATGTGTATTACTTACCGTATCTCATTTTTCTGTGGGCTAACAAATCCAAGTGAGAAAGAAAGGATCAATAACAATACATGTCCACAGTACGTTGTATGTATTGCCTTTGTTCAATATTAAAAGAATGTTGCCAAGGGTTAACACAAACCAGCAAGTCCTGAATTATGCATAACAGCCACGATCCCCGTCAGAAGCTAAATAGACTTCAAAAGCGCTGTTTGAAGAGTTTTATTTGGTGCTGTAAGTACTTTTGAAACCCATTTTCCCAGTTAAAAGGCCGTCCTGTTTAAGAGGCAGGATGTGGACCGCAGCGCTCCATTAATGTGAAAAAGTTTGTGACGATCTCCTATGTTTAACCTGAAAACTCTGACACAAAACCCCATTCCCTGCAGTGTTTTAAGTGAAATGACTAATCTACTGGGTTTCCAGTGTGTGCAGGACACGACGGGGTCTGTGTAGGTTTTGGTTTGTGGATTGAACTTACACGACATTCATTTTAAAATGCAAACGTCGACATTGATGTGCCATATATTCAGCCGCTTAAATCTCACACAGATTTGAACCTTTCCTTCCTAAAACTGATGCCGAAGAATCTGTTCTCAGACCCTGAAAGCTTCGAATGAGTAACTCCCTAAAAACCCCACGCGCAGGGTTTCCAGACATGTAATAGGTGTCGTAGGTACAGAAATGAACAGATGCAGTATATTATATACATATAAATATGCAAAACATAATCTGGAATTTGATTTTTTTTTTTTATGAAGAGGATTTCTGGCACAAGTAAAGCCTATTCGTGTTTAATTACAGTGTTTCATTTCATTGCTGTCGAGATGCAGGACCATTCATTCAGTAATCCCACAATAAAAGCTGCTCTCCTTTCACAGAAAATCACATTTGGAAAAATAGATGGGATGCAATAACAGTAATTGGGTTTTCAATAACTTCAGCAAAATGCACGGATGATCCTATGATTATGATACACTTTTCATTTTCTCGCAGGGCTTCTTTATCAGCCCCTCAGATTTTAATTTCCCCATGAAAGATATACTTTTGTCCTTGCAATTGGACAAAGTCTGTCACCAGAATTGTTTGGCTTACTTTTATCCGGAGACGGAAAATAATGCATATCATTTCAGAAAGTTGAGTCGGGTCAATCACCGTCATAAAAGCTCGATTAAAGTTTGAGCTGCCTGCGATGAGCTTTATTACAGTGCAGGGGAAAAAAAAACACACAATATGGTGAGATTGTACGTTGAAATCCACGGTTTCATACATGGAGTGGACACGGTAGACCTCGTTACTGGTTTCTTACCCAGTTTAGGTGTGAGTGCAGTCAGATCCAGGTGGCTGTGCTGGTACTCATGGTGGTGGTTTCCTATTGGAAGAAGAACAAGAAATAGGTTTCAACAAAACACGAGCGTTTAACGTACAAGGTGTGGTGAAGATTTCTTCAAGCGATGGTCATCAAACGAAAGTCAGTTCATGTAGCAGTTTCCATCGTCACAAAGAATACAACGAATAAACTTATCAAAGGATAAAAGAAATAATGAAATGTCGACAAACCGATAAACGCCACTAACAGCAGCACAACCAACTAGATGATGTGATTACTTTCACTGAGATTCAAACGTTTTCAGCTCAAGAGACAAAAAGAATCAATCAATCAATCAATCAATCAATCAATCAATCAATCAATCAATCAATCCACCGTCAAAACACTCTCTGAAAGT
>JAPQRN010000026.1:18505926-18520899 GCA_037367275.1 Coranthus polyacanthus
CGCACTCCCCGGGATTCATATATGCCAGACTTACTCAGGTGTTCTGTAATATAACTATTCTCACAGATGACAGACAAAGGCCCTGTCAGTGAATGAAATGTCATATTTTTTAGCTCATTTGACAAAATCATTACAATATGTGAAAAAATATGTAGATGAGACTGTCCTCCCATAAGACACGACCGGTAGGTGTGTGTGAGCAGCTTATTAAGGGTTTTTTTTTTATATGTTTTTGGAAAACTGTCACAGTACAAAGACACACAACAACCATACGCATAAAATCAGAACTGTGGGATCTGAATTTGCATTCATCACAGACTGTGTCGCATCAAATATCACTGCACTTTTTCTGCAATCTGAGCAAAGGAATTAACATTTGCCTTTATAAATAAATTTAAAAAAGTAAAATAAAAGTGACTGCAGGGTTCTAAAATAAATCATTTTAATCAGAGTCATCTTTAGAAATGATTCTTGTTCCATTGTGACAAAGTACTGACAAGTCAACGTTCGTCATAAATGTGTTTTTGTGAAAATGTGAGTCAGAAAATCTGCTGCTTTACAAATGTAGTAAAGAAATAAGCTGCATTTGAAGGAAAAGTATGTAACATTTTCCTTAAAATCTCTCTATAGTCTTATTTTGCAGCGTTGGGGACGAGGACCTTTGCAGTGAGTTTGTATCTCCAGCCAATCACAGCGTCACGGCTCTTCTGACTTACTGCACAGTTCTGCCTGAGAGACAAAACTCTGGACAAAGCACACACACACCTTTCATCCTCTGACAGACCTGTTGACGACACACGCAGCAGAAATGAGGAAGCTGTACATCGCCTCTAGTTTCCTGTGGTGTTTGTGTTTTTAGAATATAACCGCTGTAACAGAATCAGGAAGTAACGTTTTATTTTTCTACTTCACGGCTTTAGATTGAATAAAACATTTTAAAAAAAGATTCTGTCACTCATGAGTGACGTCAAAAACTGATGTTTCGCCTTCACTTTTCCATCCGATCGTCTCTCTTTATGTTCAGTCTTTTGATTTGGACAGAGATTTCTGATTTCTTCCTCCCGCAGCTTTAAAATCGGTTCATTTCTGTCGCCCCTTTAAGGTCACACCACCTTCTTGTCACGCCGTGAATATTTATCCACCCCTGAGAACCAGTATTCTCTAAATTCCATACAGACTGAAAAATATTTTTATTCTTCCTGTGGGTTTAAAATAAAATGTGCAAATCATGAAAAATTCAAGTGTGAAATCCAGCGCAGACACGTTTCCTTTTCCCTGAAATGAGGATGCGTGTTCAACAGGTTACCTCACCTGAGCCTCGGTGGCGGTGAGAAATTAGGTGAAGGACAAACCGCGGATTGTGATTCATTGCTTGCCCTCGCTTCATCCCTGCTTTGAGCCGGCACAAGTTAAACCAAAGTAAAGGAGCTTGTTCTTCCAGCGCCGGTGTCCTACTTAGAATTCGCTGTCAGTGCGGCTGGCATCGGGGCTCCGTGTGCAGTCAGCTGCTGCCGATCCGCCGCCGCTGCGTCAAACACACACACTATGCTCGTCATTAGTAGAACGACGGCTGAGCCTGATGATTAAGCTGAGTTACAGGAGGAATTTCTACAACTCGGAGAGCAGAGAGGGAGGGAGGGAGGGAGGGAGTTTTTATCCTTATGATTAGACGAGCTCGATGCTCTGTTTGAGTCTGTACGTTGCAAAAGGTAATTAATCGGCTCCACTGATTAATGTCAAACACAGACGAGGTGATCTGCTTTTTTAAATGTCACAAATGTGTTTATCTCTGACTGTGTCAAAAGCAGCATGTCATCTCTGCCTGTTCTCTGTACATATGTTTTTCAGTATTTTCTTGTTTTAGTTTTTGTTTGGTTTTGTCTTAAAACTAACGTAACACGATGCGACAAAAAGACAAAACCACATTGAGCAAACAGAGAAAACAGTGTTATAACTGCAGAATGACACCATGATAACAAAAGAGACTGCTCCTATTCTGCTCTAAAAGATCCGACGTGCAGCATTTCCAGACCCTAACATTCAACTAATAATATGAATGTTGATGATCCGTTCAATAGGAAACACTAGGATTGGACGTTCATATCGTGCTGGTGTTACATTCATATTGTATAGTTATATCTACCGTATATTTTGCCATTTGTAATGTGTTGTTGACCTGTCTGGAGACTGGGGATGTAAATTTGCAATTTTGCTGAAATCGTGCATGTTAACGTCTTATACTTGTTATGTTCATTAATATGCATTGTCCCCATTAAATAAACCAACGCTTATAAAGTTAGTAAACTGGCTCAGTACAATCAACGTCTTTAAATCCAAAGCAGAGTTTTTCTAAATCTGAACTTCACTGATGAGGTGGCCTCATACGACCTTTTAAGTGATTTTTAACGTATTATTCTATAATTAAAGTGACTCAAGTATTTGATTAATTGCACTTTGTCCTTTTCCTGTTCTTTCACAGGTTAATTAACCCCAGAAACAGAACCAGAAACACAAAGCAAAGAGTCATCAACAGACACCTACAGCGGCCTCGGTAAGTCTTCATCTAAACCCTAAGTCACCTCTGCACTCTGCTGAGGATCTGACATAAATCTCCGACGCAATAATCACATGACATTTACAACTTCACCAGCATGAATAACACCAAACACACACACAGTGCGACACACAGTTAATTACTGTACCAAACCGTCCGGCAGAAAGGAGTGACTTTTAAGGTTGACTGTTTCCGTCATGTTGCCGTGCCGAGCTGTGGACTCCTCACATTTTCAGACCTTTTCTGTTACCAAACCCCCTTCGCAAAGTGTCAAAAGATTTCCCAGCCGAGGCACGTTAAAATGAACAAAGTGCTCACCAGCTCCCATTAGCTGAAGTATTTCTTTGAATCCATGACCCTCTGGGAGGCCTGTCTGAAGAAGAAATAGCTCTCCTAATTAAGTGAAGGCATTGTACGACGAGTCAGGAGCACTGAAGCAAGTGGACATAAACTTTGACTAAAAAATAAAAAGGTTTTTGCTGGGGAAGCAGTTTCTTTTATGAAACCCAGGGGTAGACGAGGAAAACTTTGTCGTGCGACGTCTCAGACTCCACTGGCCTCATCACAAAATGTACAGCAGCACAGTGTACATTTGACAGCCGTGCAGAGGACCACGGGGGAATGCTGAGGCGGCCACTGCGACGCCTGCAGCTGATTAACTCCAATTGAGGACTCATTAACATTCCTGCCAGATCATCACATGCACAGTTGTTGATGAAAATCAGTACTGACAAGTCTATAATTATGGGACACTTCTGAATTGGTCTGGATGACCGACTCCTTTCAGGATGAGGGCACGGAGGGAAAACTACCGACTCGGAGAGATGGGGACAAAATGACATTTGCAGACTTGGGCCAGTTTCCATTGATTGCTTTGTCAACATGTAATCTCAGCGTGGCATCGCAATGGGGAAGGTCATCTGAGCGGGACGGCCCAGGGGAGAATCTGAATAATGCAGATAATATAAGTGAAATGTAATGATGAATGAGGGAGGGAGCGAGCCTATTGTGCTGTTTTCCCTCCTTCCTCTTTTGGAAATGCTGCTGACCCTGTTTTAGTCAAAGGGCAACAACCACAGCTTGAAATCCAGGCCAGAGTGGAAGCATCTCTAAGTGTAGTTCTGCTGACGGCCACTAGATGATGGCTCCAAAAAAAGCCTGGCTTCGACTGACTTCCACTGAACTCTAGAAATACAAAGTTAAGACTACAGGATGTTCAAGCTGATTTACCCCACATTTCTCTTTCTGACATTCGGAGGAGAAATCTGTTCTCTACGATGTTCAGACTTGAGGTGAGGAGTTTAGATTCACACTGGCCATTCATGTTTTTAGCGGCCACCATAGGGGAAGTATTGAGTTGGTTTCAATCTACAACTTCACCACTAGATGCCACTAAATATCACACGCTGAACCTTTAAATCAACAAGGATACCAAATTACAGTTGCTGAGATATGCATTTCAAGCACATTTTAATGGACAGAGATTTCTATAAAACTTTGCTAAAACATGTGTCTGGATGGAGAAAGTTTTCAAAATAATACGTATTAGTGTGGATGTATCCTGAAACTAGAGGTGAAACTACAAAAAAAACATGAAAACTAAACAAAAACTACTTCTGTGAACAATGCACAAATGAACTAAAACAAAGAATTGTTCATGGTGTTCATATCTGAAGTCACTCTACCTTTTTCAGCTTCTCTAAATTAGGGATTCCCTGAAAAACTCCAACTAACACTAAAGAAAACGAAACCAAAGTAGATAATTTAGGAAACTAAAACTATGAATGAAACATGGAAATTCAATATTAATGACTCTGAGAGGGTCACGGCGAGCCGTATCACAGCTTATCAGTGACTATTACGACTTTGTCAACATGTAATCTCAGTGTGGCATCGCATGGGGAAGGTCATCTGGACGGGTTGGCCCGGGGGAGAATCTGAATAATGCACATAATATAAGTGAAATGTAATGATGCTGATGGAGGGAGGAAGGGAGTGGGGGAGCCTGTGGAGATTTTTTCCCTCCTCCTCCTCCCTCTTTGTGGTCTTGCTCCAGTGCCCTTGTCGCTGTCTTTTTTTTTTTTTTCCCCTCTGTGCCTCAGCATGTCCCACTTTCACAATGGGCAAGATTTACCACTTTGCAGACGAGGAGAGCGCACTTTCACCAAGATGAAGGCTATTTATTTTCCCCCTTCAGCATGTGGCAGATTGAGAGCTTGATATACAGGTTATCACTGGTGTATCTAGGTTTCCTCCGCTGAGGATCACACTCAGAAGCAGCCACATACTGTACTGTACTCTAGCCCAGTTCTATCTGGGGGGGTGGGGGGGGTGTGCACTGCTTGGTGATCATTGGAGTGTGTACGTGTGTGCATGAGTGTGTTTATTCGCCTGCAGATGAGAAGCCAGCAAAGACAGACATGGCAGATAATGAAATATTCAGCCACAGTGATTAGAAGCAGCTTCGTGAGAGCTCGTCATTTGTGTTAAGTATGAAGGAGATACTGTTCATTTGGAGCTCCGTGATGAACAGATGTCCACGCGCAGCTTCTCTGGCATCGGCCACTGCAGTCGACAGATGCCCTGGACCTTGTTCCACCTTGGACATCATGATGAACACCACCTGTGTGAATCTCACTGCTAATTGAACATCTACAGCTCACTAATGGCCTCTGCTGCTGCTGCTAACCAGCTCCTCATGTCTCTTGATGTCCAACCAGCAAACCGAGCCAACTGTGGAACACCTCCAGGAGAAGTTCATGTTTTAGAAAATGTAGTGGCAAAAGTCCTGTACAGATGGAGAAGGGTCATACCACAACTTATCTGACTACAGCAGCATTTTTGCAGCAGGGACTCCATCGGGGTATTTTTTGGGATGTTGCAAGAATCCTCCTCCTGTTGTATTCCACTAACATTTGCCTGATGTTGATACAGATATTCTGAGCCAGATTTACTAAGCAGGGCAGACGAGTATGAGGCCGCAAATCTAAAAAAGCAAAGATAGGAGTGGCCACTTCTGCAGCTTATCTGCTAACAATGCACACATTTGGAACACAGATGCAGCCGCTTCATTTCAGTAATGAATGACCGACACAATCGGACCAGGAGCAGCACAAATTTCCGTATAAGCATATCTGATGAGCATAACTGTGACGTTAAGACAACGCGAGTTTGTCTGTTATTCAGCAGGATTATGCAAAAAACTACTGCACCTGTTTTTAAACAGCAACTCACAGTTCTAGAGTAAATCACATTTTCATGGTGGCATCGCAATGACCACACATACACTTTTTAAATTGTGAACAATGCTAATTAAACGCACAGTATGTAATTTCTGCTGCTACAGAGTCTCTCAATCAAAACACCTTACCTTTTGAAAATAAAAACCATAAGTCATTGCTCTCAGGCATTTCACTAAGAGGTAACTCAATGAAATAGCTAAAGTTTCATTCACATCACGTTTAGTGATGTACATTCACATAATGTCATTTCACTCTAGTGAAATTGCCGCAGGTAACATTAACCAGTATTATTAACTTAAATGGGAAATGTAAATGGGATATGACACCACTGACAGGAGACCAAATGAAACATACCATTACAGTGAATTAATTATGGATTCTTCTGAAAATATAGTACATAGGCTTGGTCATTTTAATTCTAAATACTGTATCTTTAATTAGGACGTGAAAGCTGCTTGTTACTTTGTTCTAAAACTGGTTGATAAGGAGTGGATGTTTTCACAGCCTATGTAGCCACACAGGATGTTGTGTAAAAAAGAATCTGTCCTGTTAAAAATATGATGTGGCTGTCGTTTCACGTGCTAATAGACGACATTCCTTGCAGCCTCTTTGTCATTATCTTTTGAAAGACAATCAATTGCTTTAACACAGTTAGTGTGAAATATTGTAAGAAACCAGAAGTGGATATAATGTATGGATTCTCTGTGTGTGATTTGGTGTTGGCGAGCACAGTTTTTATGGAGGAACCAGCTGGGTTTGACAGAAGTGGTACCTTGGGGTGATCTTGTAATTCTGGCAGATCGGCGCAGAGGCAGCAGGGCAGAAATATGAACGCCGCTGTCGGTGGTTGTGCAGCATATCACATTAATAAACCACCTCAATGCATCATTCTCCGGCCCTCTGGCCTGGACCGCTGCCCAGAACAAAGAGATTGAAAGTCATTTGAATCAGGGGTGCAGAGCAGAACGTACATGAAATGAGAGCTACCGACTGCACCGCTGGTGAATACCAATCAGACAGAGAAGCCCCACTAAACGACTGGTTAAAAGAGATGGGAGACACGGAGAGACACCTCAGGTTAGTGAAAATACAGATGGATCCAACGTTTATCCTCCAAGCGTTTTACTTTGTCCACATAATGTCATGCTACAGTTAACGTGAGCAGTTTTACATATGGAAATTCTTCCTCCCCCTAAGAGCCCACCCTCAGGTCACCTACTCACCAGAAGTTTTAGGAGACACATACACACTCATTTAGCCAACGCGAACAGGAAGGGAGCATATTCACACATGTATAAATTATTACAACAGTCAACATTTAGCGCCCCCTACGGATCAGCCTTCAATGCAGCAAAATGTGCTTAAAGTATGAGGAGTAAGCGTAGTCACTGTGCAGTAAAAAGGTCACGTCACAAAGAAAGGGTTCATTTTGACATGACCATAAAGAAAACGTGGAATCAAACAGCGATAAATAAAACTTCATACATGATATTAAGGAACTGACAAATTACAAACTTTCTGAAGTGAAATGTTTATTCTGCCAAAATGGCGTCAGCATAAGGAAAGACGAGATAAAGGATTACAGGGAGTGGTAACCGTACTAAAGTTTTTTGAGTGGTACGTTAAACCGCTGCCTCGATTGGTTTGTTACACATTAAAACAGGTTGCAGAATTGCTCTTTTTGTGGTGGTACAGGTTTAAGAGCTCTTCAGGGTTTTGGGAATGTAAGACGGCAAGAAAAAGAGGCTGATATTGATGTTGTTTAGGTGGACCTTTCTTTGGTGGTAAAACCAGACCAGGTGTCTTGTGATTCGAATGTCCCTGAACTACTCCTGTCTCACTTATCCACACCTCCACTCCATTTGTTTTAGCACTTTTCAGAATCGTGCAGTGGGAGTTAGACTCACTTTAATAGACCTTGAGTCATTTACACGCCCTCTCTGAAAAGTGAGGACTCAGACTTGTGATTGGCCAAAATTTTCGGTCACGTTCGAGATTTTCTTGAACGCCTCTCTTGAACTGACCTACAGAATGCAGAAGGAATTTTGGATGCAATTGTAACAGGGTTTATAGTTAATGTGATTCCACTTCCCATATTTGCCAAAATGGTATTATGTGATACTTATGCAGATTTATTGCCTCAATATTGCTCTTTCTTAGGAGTAAATCCCACTGGCAGCGATCACAGCACCGCGGACAAATGTTGTGTATTAACGTCTTTAAGTTTACTGTATGAACATTATGTGCACTGTGTGTCATAGAAATGCCAGTGAAGAGTGTTGTGAGTGGGTTGACTGTACTTTTTAAGTGCTAAAATATTCAATTAATGACACATGCACTCGTTAAGTCGGTTCTGTGCTAAAGTTTTCTCTTGCTGTTCTCTTACAGTGTGCTGTGAAAGTCGACGAAAGACGAACCAGTGTTTACAACGGACCAGTACAGTACCTGTTCCTACTCAGGAAATAAACAACACCTTTATTAAGACAAACTTTTCATCCATCATTTCACATACAATGCAAAGTCGAAGGGATGTTCGAACCAACCGGCTGCAGCAAAGTGTAGCTGAGCCCAGTGAAATGATGTCAAAAATACTGCCTGCTGAAGCTTTAAAAATAGGAACAAAGTAGGAAAAAAATGGTCAAGCTCTGCTGTAAGATTAAGTGACTGCTGCTCCCCTTAATGGCCTTCAACCCCTGTATGATCAGTATGAGGGTCACCTCAAAGGCTCAGGCTGTGTTGAACCCTCAGGATCCTCTATATGTTGAGTCTCAGATGCTTCCATCACGGCTGAGCTTTAGCCTTCACAGAGGCAGCACAAATACATCCAGATTGTCTTTTATCCCATAAATCTGGACATCATCACATCTCCCTTTTGTCCCCATGATTCACACTGACAGAGTGTGACATACGGCACGATGCGATGTATGTTTGATGTGTTTGATGTATGTATTTCTGTTGGACTCTGTAAAGCAAATTGCCCTGTGGGGACATTAAAGTTTGACTATACTGTCTTCTGGTAGATCGGCAAAATAAACAACAGAAAATGAATGTTTATATGCTTTCAGGGGGCATCTCACCACATATATATTTATCATTTTTACTTTTGTTTCTGTCAAACTCTTATAGCCGCTGTGCATATTTTATTCTAGCCCCAGTATGGTTCTGTTTTCTGTGGTTTCTAAAGAATATAGTTTTTTTAGGTGCACTTCTCAGATGGCTTTTATCTTATCTGTGCTGTCACTGACTTCCACGGCAAGAGTCGGGAAGATGAAGTGCAATAATGTTGTGCTTTTACACTCTGCAGGTAAGTAACTAAACTCTGAGGAGCTAATTGCTCCGTGAGGTCTGACGAGTAATGACTTCTCCGACACAGACTGATTCACTGGTTGTAATAAACACTTTAGACCCAATTACAAACAAACAATAAGTATTGACACAATAGAGCTACAGTATGAAGGAGGTTATGACTGTTTACCAAACCACTGTGTTTATTTCATTATTCATTTTCACCACTTCTTTGTTTTTCTTAATTTCTTTCCACTTTCAGTACTTCATGGCAGCTCCCACATATTTAATTTAGCAGCAGTCTCCAAGGAGCTGTTTAGACACAAGAAGAAAAAGGTGTTTGTTTACACATGCTGAGAGCGAGACAGCTGTTTGTCGAGTAAATCACAGAGTCGGGAAACACAGATGACCTAATTCAAGTAGGAAAGAAGCAAATTACGCTAATGAAATTTCAATAGCTGCCACAGATTGCTTCAGGTTTAGTTGCATTTCGATAAATTCTCAGCGCCGTTGAAATAACACGGGGCCTTTTTCTAACAATCAAATGAAATTAGCTTCTGCAGTGGCCTTTCATCAGAGCTAATTAGCAAACATTACATCCACTTTTCACTTTACAAAGAGCTGTTGGTGAACTATTTATTATCAAATGGTTCAGTGCACTGAGATTTAAAGAAAAGGGTTGGACGCTCCACAGCAGGATGCATTATGCAGACACTGAGGATAAACGTGTGCAAATTCAGCCTCTAAACTCAAAAAATCAAAAAATCTCTGCACAGCAAAGGTGTGAGGGAGGAAGGTGAAAACAGTGGGCCTCAGGTGTCAGTGTTTTCTTTCTTTAATTTGTTCTTGCACAAAGAAACGAAAGGAAAACAAGAAATTGGGATTTCTGAAATGTGAACTGATTCTGTCCGTTGATGACTCGTGTTTCATGTTGCGAAGAGGGCACCGAAAACAGACGCCCATAACAGCAGAGTAAAACAGTCTCCAACGGCAGCAACTTCCTGTGAGTCAAACTAAAGCCCTATTCGCACGGGACTAGTATAACCTGAGAACCCCTCACGTCTACATGAATTTACTGACATTATCCCCTGGATCTGATGTCAATGCTCACCATTAATAGGGTAGCACTTAGATAAATGCTGATAGAAAAGTGTTCCTTACTGTACGAAGCCATGCATGTTATGTCATTGACCTCATCAAGATTTCGCTCCTCCTGAATTTCCACCGAAAAAGTCGTTTATAATGACCAGCGCAGCCTCCACAGGACCTCTGCGTTTGCTCAGATAGGATCGGTAATTTGCGGTGGGATTTTTACTTTACAAATCACGCACATGGCAGATCCACACGGGATTAAGATGACAGACGACCTAGGGAGTCAAAGGGAAGGTAGATTACGAACAAAGTAATTTATCCAAAATGCCCCCAAAAGCTTTCATCCTACTTTAAACATCTCGTCCCCCAAATGGCATTAAATAGTCATAATAATGGCACAATCACCTAATTAAGTTGCATTCCAATCCATCAGTGAATATATACGGGAACAGCCACATAACCTCAAAGTACGCCTGAAATTTTGCTGCAAGATGTTTCAAACTTTGTTGTGCTAAACTTTTTATGTTTTGTATCCTACAGCACACGATCCACGTCTCAGAACAAAAACATGTTCTACAGTTAAAATGGTGAGTTGGCGTCAGACGTATTTGGGTTTTTGCTGCCCTTCAGTTGATTGCGTCTCTGTTTTCCTTTGGTTTTAAAATGTGCTCTGCTCTGATGTTACTCAGGCCGCCTGCTGTGCATCCTGCTCTAATATGCTAGCGCTGAGAAGAGGAACCCCAAATTACAAGAGGTGTTATTTATCTATTTTTCTATCCATTCTTCCATACTGTTCCTTTGTTTCCCAAACTGACAAACGTATTAGAGCTAATTGAATATGGCCCGCTGACAGCTGTCTGAAATAATGAAGCCTCTTTTCCTCACATTTTCTCCCCCAGGATGGCCTCTCTCTCCTGCACTTCAGTCCACATCAAAGTGCTTTATCAGTGTGGAATCTGGAGCTGAAGGAATTATTGATCACACTGAGAGCACGGAACTCCATATTTACTGCTTCTGCCTTTGCACAGAGAGAAGAGATGGTATTATGGAGCCAAAAGCCAGGCTTTCAGAGTCCGGAGACAATGGTCCTGCACTATACACTGGGTTTTTGGTTGTTTTTTTGTTACTTTAGATTCCATCCATCCAAATATCAGCGCTCTGGTAGTTCAGAAGTAAATAGCCTGAATTAAACCGATTATTTGCTACACTTTGCAGGCTGTAATTTAAATAGAAGCAACTTTCTTTAAAAATGTGCAAAATCAAATGTTTGAAATCTTAAAACCGAGATTTGTGAATTTCTCTTGTCTCTTGTATCTGAGTTTTATTTATTTATGTTTTTAAGGGAATCGAGACCTAGTTCCAAATCGTCCGAGCCATCTGAACCACAGGCTCTGAGCTTATCAATTCCTTTTATCGATGCGTGTTTCTGACATTAGAAAACAATCGAAATGTCTACGCTGTTGGAATCTGTCAACAAGAGGGAGTCATCAGGCTCTTCTCAGGTCTCTATATTGTTCCTCCTTGACTCTTCATCTCCTCCCTCCTGCTACTTGTGACCCAGAAATCGATCTCAGCGCTCCATCTTTAAGGATGTCTGAATTCCTACGATGCATCTTGAGGAAAGAGGAGGGTGGCTGGAGGAGCTGTGTCCAAGAGCAGGTGTAGGAGTGCATGTATGAAGAAGTGCAGTATGTAACAGAGATGCACCGAGAACGCATCTGAAAAATAAAATGTATGCGCTATTCCTACATACTTGTCATATTATGCCATGTTGTGAACTGAATAAAAAGTTCATATATATGTTTTCGTCTGACAGAGATCTTAAAACACAGCCGTACAAAATAGCAGGCAGAAGATGCAGCTGTTCCACACGTCATCTTTAACCTACGTTTATTAAAAATGACTCAGAGGAAAGGATGTCTCATTTTGTGAAGTGCCTTTTGCCTTGACTCCTCTCTTCTGGCGTCTCTTCCTCACCTCCTCTGCTCACATCTCAGGTGGGAGGGACGGACGAAGACGTGAGGAGGTGAGGAAAGGCATCGAGGATGCAACAAACTGAGAAACGATGGAGAGGAAGAGATGGTCCGGAGTGTGACTTCATTTCACAAAGAACGATGACAGCGGTGCTTGTTGTAGTGGCTGTAAAACGATCATTTCTAGAGAGAAGGGAACCACGGGCAATATGCTGAAGTGTCTTTCAACAGAACATGGGCTTCAATTCAAGCGATGACATGTATTTGACACTCACTGCTTCCCAAATGAGCAGCACGTCTGTTACTGCGGGGAAATATCCAATGTTAGAAGAACGTTAGAGCCACAGGCAGGATTTGCAGATTTTTGCTCTGACGAAGAAAAACTAAATAAAGACACTGCACAAATATTCTCTCATTTCATCCATTTTAGACGAAGATGCTGAAAACCTGCAGTAGAATATTTTTTTCCCCAAACAGGAAATAGATCAGGAATAAACAAGGGAAACGGGACAATAAGACCAAAGCGTTTGCAGAGGATTAACATCAGTGTTAATGCTCGTAACCTGACGTCAGTGTCATCATTGACAATTATAAGAACGACAAGAATCGATGAGAACTTAACAGCCTTGGTTCTTTATCTTCGAACAATGAACCCATGCAGATTGTCACTGATAGAAAGTTTGATTAAGGTGTTAAAGCCTTAGAAATGACTCCAGTGAAACCTTTCTATTGTGAACTCAACACGCCCATTAGAAAGAGAGAGAGAAAAACTACTTTTCTGAATGAGCAGTGACGATTAACCTTTGACTGTGGATTTAATTTACAGATTATAGAAGAAAAAGAACCCATCGATGAATGACACGAGCAAAGAAAACGGTGTTAATTTCCCTCTGGTTCTACGAAGCAGGACGTCTTCCGTTCACTACACATGGCAAACAGCCGTGGGGTTTGTTATCCATCCATATTCTGTGGTACATTATAATGAGGCTAATTGATGCTTCCCAGTGAGCTGGATTAATGTAGCCTGGTATCATTAGTTTATGAGTAGAGATTGGCAGAAGAGGCCCTTGACATCCTACGGAGTAATGAAAATGTAAATCTGTGGATGATTAGCCATACTGAGGTCTCTCAAAGTATTATAATGGCTTCAGATCCTAATGAGGTTATGGTAATACAGGTAGACGGCAAATAACATCTTAAAGCTGTGTGCAAGCGTTCACATTTATACTCTTAGCTTTTTTTTAATACATTTCATCATGTCCTACTGTTTTATTTCAGGTATCTTTACTTTACTTATTTATTTTGACAGCTTTTTCCTTTTACTCTCTACATTTTAACACAAATATCTGTACTTTCTACTCCTTACATTTTCAAAACAGGCTTTCGTTTTTATCTATTTGAGGGGAATTAGTGATTATTTTAAATTTTTGCATCATTGCGCGCCTTCCCAACATCAACACTGATTTGATGTTGCACACTGCAATAAACGCGTCGAAAATACGATCCCCTGGTGAATCCACCAATGCATCGCAAACGTAACAACAAAAACAATGTAAAAAGACCAAACGGGCAGTAAATGGAGAAAAGAACTCGCATTTGAAGTCAGAATATTTCACTGGTCTTCACGTTCAGTTCACTTTGCACATTAACAGCCGATAGAAATGTCCTTCAAATGCCTACTTTTTCAACTATGTCTACTTTTACCAGTCTTTTTTTTTTACACTAGTATCTGTATTTCTACTTGAGTAAAAAAAAAGTCCATACTTTGGCCAACTCTGGTAACTATGACCTTCTGATACCTTCTCAACGTTGTCATTTTATCTCCACCCATGAGCTTTCCCTAAATACAACCATGTTGTTTTGTGGCTAAACCTAACCAAATGTTCCTACGGGTCACATCAGAGGCTTTTACTGTTATTTAACCAGGCCAGTCATTGACAACAAATCCGTATTTACACTGGTGGCCCGGTAAAAAGCACGGGGATAAAGAGAAACGTGACAAAAACAAAAAAAAACCAGCAGCAACAAGCATTAGCATGCAATCCAACACACACACACGGGTATGTAACAGGCAAAGCCACAATGAGACAAAATGGACGCAGTAAGACAAATACACAAAACAGGAACAGCAGCAGGGAAACAAAAGACACAAGATCAGATCAGACTTATCTTCACCTCAACGAATCTTAATGAATACAGAAACACCATGATGTTGAAATCACAAGTAAAGCCTTGAAACGACATGAAAGTACGACAAACTCACGCACAAAGCTTGTGAACTATTTGAGTCAGACAACTCCTGCTGCTCCTTCTCCACTGACATGCTCTGTCCGCACATGAACCACACCCTCCGACTGGGCGGTCGGTTTAAACCCAGGTCTGCCTCTGACCACTCTGCTGTCGAGAAGCACCTCATTCAGTCTGTGATTTTCATTGCCAAGTGGAGCTGATGTTTGCTGTCAGGCTGCGCAATGACTTAAACTCACCGTTCCTCCAACGTTCGAGCTAAGTAACACCTGCTGCTCATGCTTCATACTTACTGGTGGCTTTTAACAATTGTGTTCATTTAGCTGCCTTTGCTTGACTTTTAAGTGTCCCACTTTAGTATCTGTGTTGTCTGCCTGTTCAATTATTCCTATCCTTGAGTAGTTCTCTGCCCATGTGCTGCTGCCACGTGCTCTATGCTATGCTAATGGTACTATGTGCTGCCTCTATGTTTATGCTAATGCTAGGTGTAGCTCTATGTCTATGCTATTGCTAGGTGTAGCAAGCTAATGGTAGGTGTAGCTTTATGTTTATGCTAAGGGTAGGTAGGTGAAGTTCTATG
>JAPQRN010000026.1:18535416-18561601 GCA_037367275.1 Coranthus polyacanthus
TCTTCTTCTTCTTCTTCTTCTTCGCCTCCTTTTTTAATTGTCATAGCGACAACAAGTGTTATTAACCTTAAAAAGCCCAGAACGGACAAAACAGACACTGACTCTAAGGAGTGTTTTTGCGGCCACCGTAGGGTCGGATGAGGGCAATCTGTAACTTCACCACTAGATGTCACTAAATATCACACACTGAACCTTTAAGTTAAACTAATTCAGTCGCTATTTATTAGGTCTGCTTTTGGAAATCGAAGGCCCTTTGCAACGAATACAGTTCTGAAAAAAAACGTCCAAACCTGAATGTGTCTTGACGAAGGCATCGTACAACTCTGGAAAAATTATGATTCTATTATTATTGGAAAAAAACACTTTCAAAAACATTTAGATTTTTTTTTTTTTAATCATTGTTTCACCACATCCTAATCATCTCAGACAAAACAGAATAATTATTTAATGTAAAATGTCATGTTGCTGATATGTCATTTCATCCAGATCTATTTTTCTGTTTGGCTTTGACCTGAAGTCCCAGATTATCTGACTTCATCACGGATAAACAAACCATTACAGAAGAGCTGTACGGTCCGTTTCAGACGCTGCCGTGAGGTCTTGTTCGACATAATCCATTTGACTGTTAAATATCATGTTAAAAAGTCCTGCTTCATTTGCATGGACTGGAGCCGTGGCGTTTAGAGGCTGACTACGCTGAACCTTTGGAGACGTTGTCAGCGTGTGTTGATCCAGATTAGGCCTGAGGGAGATCCGGTGTTTGTCTCTGCTTGAAGGTGGGGCGTCTTGTCACAGGTGCTGCGTCAGGTAAAGGATGAAACGTCCTCCCGTTACTCAAGCCTGAAGCTCCGGTGTTGAGGACGCAGGATGGACCTGAGAGCCACCGTCGGCAGTTGTTTGCTGTTGTTTTTCCTCGCGGTGCTGTTCGATGTTCTCGGTCTCATCATCCTTTTTGTCGGGATCTTCGCCAATTTGCGCCTCGACGGCCGCTTCTACGGCGACTTCTTGATCTACAGCGGCTCCCTGATCATCTTCTTCAGCCTGGGCCTCTGGCTGCTCTGGTACCTGGGGAACGTACCGGTGCCTGACGACCACGGCCTGAAGAAGAGCAGCAGCATCGCGCGTCTCGCCCGGAAAATCTCCCAGAGGTTGAGCGAGAAGCTGAAAGGAGAGGCGAGCGTGAAATATGTGGCGGAAGAAGACGACCTGAGCCACACGGGGACACCTCCTCCGTCCAAACCCGGCAGGGTGACATGGGGCAAGTCCACCGCCTACACCAACCAGGGGTACGACGACTCCATGGACTCCCCGAGAGAGGACAGGAAAGACGGCCTGGAAACACGCGAAAGAGAGGAGAAAAGTGACACCATCTGATGCCATGGACGGGTATCTGCACATAAAACACTCTAAACGCAGCAGCACGGATTTGAAATATGCTCTTTCTTTAAATGTCTGCAGCCTTGTATCCAACTCTAATGAAACTAAGCAGTCAGATGTAGGCTTGATGTTCTGTTAGAAGTGATGAGGGCTGTAGATAAATACTGAGGTATAAGCATCAAACATGTAGACATGACACTAACAGGTCTCCTCTTCACACACTGCGTATCGTTCATGTTGTATTTATTATTCAGTTCTATTTTCTGCTTATTTATTTCGCTGTGAAGGTCATTGTGGATGGGAGACCTCCAATGTCCCACACGTCTGTATGCACTTGATAATGAACTGACACAGACCTTTACCTGACTTTGAGTCTCCGGCTACATTCGTGTCTTACTTTAATATATTGCCTTATGATGGTGCACTTTACATCCTTAAGTCAAACTAACTCCAGACGTATTGAACGGAGCGAGGAGACAAACAGGTGTCTCATCTGTAATACTTCTCAATCACCGTTTTGCATCTTAAAGACGTCACTCAACTTTTATTTGAAAGTGCACAAAATAATGACGCGTGTGAAAAATGCTAGTTGCTCGAATCAGCCGATAAAATAATAGGAAACTTTATTTCTGTTGCAAACCGGAGTTACAAGAATAAAAGACGTGAATCATAGAGAAATATAACAAAATGAAATGCATTAAAAACAGGGATTTCCGCAAAAACACCAGGACATACACGAGCAATGTCAAATATAAGTGTGTGTAAGGAAAAAGGCAACGTGTCGAGATGTTTTCGTGACATTTCATCTTTTCCAAATGCATTTCACTGGAACGTGTTGAAGCTGCTACCAGACACCGGTGTCAGGTCATGTTTACTCTTTGATTTGCTGTCAATACAGCTCAACGTCACTGGTCAGACTGGTTTTATCTCAGTGATGTGGTGATGGTTAAACAAACCACACACATGAAAATCCTCAACAGGGGGTCGTGTGAGTCTCCAGACCCTGTTTACCCTGTAAACACAGCAGGGATAGATGCAGCAACGTTCTCGTAAACGTCTCTTAAGAACAAAAAACTCATTATTAAAGAAGAGGAGCTGACATTTGTCCAGACAGACGATGCATTACAGACCAGAATAATCCAAATATAAGATTTACTGTAAAACATACGCATTTGTTTAGGTATACGGTGTCAGGAAGGTGACTTGTGAATTATATTTGATTAGTTTTTAATCACTTTTATAACAAATGTTAGCGTGAAGCTCTGAACGTCTGACCAGGCAGGTGAGTGAGCTGTCAATCACACCTGTCAATCAAAGCCCGACTTCAGATCTTCTGTTCGACCTGAGATCAGATTAACGGAGGATCCAAACAAAACCAATGAGACCAGAATGACTCCTGGAAAAAATGTAAATGTAAGTCTATGGGAGCCAGGGCTTTTTGGAGCAGCATCTAGTGGCCGCCAGCGGTATTACACTTACCATACGAAAGCATTGGCTTCATTTTGGATCCGAGGTCTTTGCCCCTTGGTCAGAACGTTTTATAATTAAGTGTTTTCATCTCCCATTATGTGGATTGACTCGTTTTCAAGCAAGCATGAAAACTACTTTGTGAAATTGAGGAAGAATTTTTCACTTTCACTAAACACTTTCTAATGTGATATTCAGGCTGCGTTTTTGGAACCAGGGCTGTTGTTCCTCATGAGACCCACTGTGTGTCTAGTAATGACTGATTTGAGGTACAACATTGGCACACCTTATGCAAATGTTAGCTCTGCTGGGTTTCAGTTCAGAATAAAACCAAAGTGGCTTCTTCAGACAAACAGAGAGCATGACTGGCAGCTGAATGCACCTTACTTCAACACAGGACAATGTTACAGTAAATAAAAGGGCATAAGTCAAAGCCAGAGCAGAGACAAATAGTGGCAGCTGGACTGGTCAAACAAGTTGCACACACAAACACATAGAAGTTTCCATTACCTGCATTTCCTCTTTGTGACAGTCACTTCTTAACAGGTATCGTTATTGTGCTGTTGCATGAGCTGTGGATTATTAAATATTTAGGGAAGGCTTGAATGAAGTGTGTCCACCCTGCAGGGCTGCTTCCAAGCTAAACATAAAGAGTAAATATATTTCCTGGAGTAAATCTCCGAGCTCAGTGGGAGTGACGTCGAGAGGGAGCTCTGAACGATCTGATAAAAGATGCAACACACTGATGCAGCTCTGAATCACTTTGGATTCATTAGCTGAACAAAAAGATGGAGGGGAAGGGGGCCGATTAATTATAGCAGGCTTATCAGTGTGTAAACACAAGCGCAGTGGTAGCTGATTATGAAATATGAGCGCATAAATAAATTTGTCATGCAGGTTACAGGCAGACAATGGGTTGATGTGTCGCGTTAACAGCAGGAAAGGTGAAAAACGAGTCCGCCCTGCACAGGAATGAAGATGGACTGTGAGGCTTTTTGCTATGGTAGAAATGTAAGGTGTGTTGCAAGTGGGAAAAAAGAGAATGAACCAGAAAGACTGAAGTCACTTTTCTGGAGAGATTTACCGTCACTTCTGTCAGGCCTTTCAGACGCCGTCGTCACAAAGCTATGGAGCAAAACAAGTGCACCTCCACCTTCCTGTCGGTGGCTGTGATTCTGGACGTTCTCGGCCTCATCCTCTTCTTCGTCGGGATCTTCGCCCCTCTGAGTTTCTGGGACTTTTTCGTGCTCTCTGGACCTGTTATTATCTTCCTCAGCCTGATCCCCTGGATATTCTGGTACATGGGGAACCTGACTGTGGCTGACGAGGAGTTGAACCTGCCCAAACGGGACATACTCTGAGCACAGAGTGGACCGGAGCTCCGGGACTACCTCCGACCTGCGACGTGGTGAAACAAGGGCTAAGAGGCAAGTCATACTGGAGCACAAGCTTCACCAAAAACAATGACTGAGTTGAACTTGGACTCCTCAAACTCTTGCCTCAATGAAGGACATGGAATAAATCCAAATCCAGGCATAAATGGATACGAGGGGCGAAAACAGCCTGTGTTTTCATGGCTGCAGCACTTTTACTCGGACAGATCTTGTGAGAACTGCGTTTAGATCATTATATACACTGAATTTATCTCACTGTCACTGTGTTGATATATATATTTCAAAATGATGTTGTGGGAAGGAGGAACTAAACATGATGTAAAACTGGCTCTTCTGGTTCTGGTTATTTTTTTATATTTATTTGCTGCTAGAATTGATTTGCAAGACACGTTGTAAAAACAATACAGACAAACATGATATTGAAATGCTCCATGGTCAAAGACAAAAATCTGCTTAAGTTTATAAAATGACAATGAAAACCACTAGAATGGAATAAATAGCACTGATTGATGGAACAAAACTATTTTAGACGTTGAACGTCATCATGCAAAAGTTTGGTGTTGACACTTCAAATGGAGCTGGTTTTACTCAGACGATGAGTTAAACTGTGATGTTAAGACTAGTAAGACTCAGACTAAGGTTCGGCGACGGCCTGTGTTTAAACGTAGGTTTGCAAACCATGACACCAAAGAGAGACATCAAATCAGCTCAGTGAAAGCATCAGAAAAAGGTAATCGTGTCAATGAGTAAATGTACGGCTTTTGCCCCTGTTGTGCACACGACTTCACAGTTGTCTTCAAAATTCAGTTGTGAGTCAATAATTTTATTTACTCGACAGGGACAATGCTTTTGTGCACTGCTACTTGTAAAGAAAAAGATGTCATGTATACGGGACTTCAGGCCACACATCATTTGTCCCTGGCTTTTAAGAAACAAAAAAAAAGACTAAAATACAACGAACAGGCAACAACCTGTTCAAACAATTAAAAAAATGACTAAATAACAATTAAGAACATGGAATATCTTCACAGATTTAACACTGTTTAAGCCATACCTTTGCTCTAGTATTGAAAACGTTCAAATTAGTTGATGTTTCTATTTCTGAAGGCAAATCTGTGGGTCTTAAACTGGAAAACGGGTCTGAACGAACGTCATTTCACTGGTTCGAAGCCTCTACTAACTGCTGCCCTTTCCTGTTACGTTTGAAAACTGTTGGACTGAATATTTTCAGGAGAAAGGCCATTCGCACACTTGAAAATCTCATTCATAAAGGAAGGATTTATAAAAGTCTCAAGGCCTAATAAATGATGCTTTGAATTCTATAATTGTGCCATTTTATTGGCTTCTGGTCCAATATTTCCAAAGCTTGTTTTTATAGCAACATTACTTCTGTTCATTCTTTGCTGTTTGACGTCAAACAAACTGACACAGCAAGAAAAATGCAAAAGAATTGTGGCATGTTTTTAGAATTGGGCAGCTTTTCTGGGTGAACAGGATCTGATAAGTTTAAAAAACACTTTACAGACACTTTACTAAAATGTGGCTCTAATTTCAAATGAGAATCCAAGACCTCAATGTCTAAACTCATTTACTTTCTCCATTTCCTTCTGAAGTCTTCACATGTTACTGAGAAGCAGTTCTTGCTCAGTTCAGTGGAAGTTGTTTTGTGAGACACACCCATGACATTTGTGAGATTACGTTCATTCTACTTCCTGACCTTTAATAGATGAGACTTCATTATTATCATATGCTTGGTTTTTCAGTACATTTAACTGAATAAGGGACTCCTCTGCTGTCGCTGTGTTCTCTGAGGCTTCTCCCTGATCTAAAATAAACCAGCCAAACAGGCACTGTGGGTTTTTGCTGGAGGGTTATTCTTGTAAGATCCACCCAGTACAGAGCCTGATAGACAGAGGTAGCAAGTCAGTAGGAGTACACGTATTTGTGTAAAAAAAAAAAAAATACTAGTACTGATTCAACTTCTTTACTGCAGTAGGATGGAAATGTCCTCACAGTATAAAAGTGTAAAGTCGGCCTTTGAAGGACATTTCTATTGATCTAACGTGAAGACTATTAAACCATTATAACTTAAAAAAAACTACAAATAATGAATGTTAACTTTTCTCCAATGTTTAAATCAGTTTTCAACGTCAGCAACAGGACTCGAAACAATGTCTTTTCTCCGCGTCTTTTCCGTCGTTTTCGTCTTATGTCTGCAAGTTTGCTTTTTGTCTTGTCGCATCTTTTACATCATTTTCATCTCGTTGCGTCTTTTTTGCCATTTTGTCTCATTGCATTTGTTCTGAGTGACATGAACCATGTGGTACCGTTCAATCCGTTGAAATCAGTCTTGATGTTGGGAAGGCGCGAAGTGATGCCAAATAAAATAATTCTCCTCAAATGCATTGAAGTAAAACTCACATTTGAAGTTTGTTTTGAAAACGTAAGGAGTAGAAGCACAGATATTTGTGTGAAAATATTGTGTGTAGGAAAAAGTTGAAATATAAATACTCAAAACAGACAAACTCTGGAGGTTTGCTAAGACGGAAATGCTCCCACGCTGAACAGTTTTCACTCAAAAACACAGCGTGTCTCAGTTTGTTCACCACAACATCCAGCAAAGAGACAGTAACTAATACTGCCCCTCCACGCCCAGTTCTCCCCAGCCTTAATCAGCACTCAAGGCGCCATTAGCTCCCTCAGACATGGAGCGTGATATTAATGTGTCCATTTGGTGCCTGCCCCTGAGAGAGGAAATGGAGAAGAGGCGTAATGGGGCTCTCTCTGTCTCTGCAAAGAGATGGAAACCCTGCTGCTCAGCCCCTCCTCCCCCGAGGGAGCCCGCCTCCCCGGTCGTCCTGATGGTATATGTCATTAGGATGTTAGTCGCTCATCAGTGCATAATCGTACGCCCCACGAGAGAATCACATCATATTTTTCTTCTAAAACGTGAAAAAACAAACCCGAGGCCTGGTATGCTTGATTAAATCAGATTACTGTAGAATAAAGCAGGTACTGCTGAGAATCCCAATCCTGTGGTTTGAAAGAGCTCTGACTAATAATTGATACTGAAGATACCCATTAGCTATGCCACAGCGGTCGCTACGCTTCCTGGGCTTTAGTGAAAAGGGAGTGACTGTCAGTGGACAAACAAGTCCTTCACAACAAACCACTGCTTTACTGTTAGATACAGTTGCAGAAGAAGTTCCTTTTCTGAGTAAAAGTTCTAATAGCACACTATGAACCTCTGCACTGCAGAACAGGGAATTTCAAGAAGGTCAAAAAGTCTTAAAGTAAGTAAAGTTAAAAAAATGCATCATGCATCTGTTTCATTACAAAAGTAATCTCATAAAGAAAATGTATAAATAACATTTTCTTAAAGGCTGCAGGAGCTGAAATCAGGTGAAAAAACACCAGAATTTGAAAAGACACGCCTTCTTTCTGCAGCTTCTCCTCTTGGTCCAAATAAAAAGACTAAATATAAAGATGCTTGAACCTGACACCGTTTCATGTGGAAAAGTGAAGCCGATTTTCCAAGCTTCTGTCTCAGAAGAGCAGTGGAGTCACATCTGACTGAATCTGATCAGCTATCGATAATTCCAGCTGTCAATCACGTATTTAACCCCTTATATGTTTTTAAAAATGCCTTGGGGCGGCCCAAACCTCCCATCACGGGGTAGATTTCCTACACGAACCATATCAGGTCTAATGGTAAAGCCGATAAGACGAAGACATTGTACGGGTAAGTGACTGCACAATAAGCAGTCGCAGTCGATGAGGAGGATGCACGTGTGTCGTTTTCATTCATGGTTTCATCCTCACGTCCTATGGATGAAGACACTGTCATCCCGTCAGAAACCACTCCCATCAGGTTCTACTTTCATCTGTCACCTGTTTGTTTACGTGTATGTGAAGATGTGTGGATGTTGATGTGTTTAAGAGTCTGATGGCCTGGTCTCAGAAACTGCTCTGACTGTCTCAGAGCCTCCTGGTCCAGGTCTTGAAACTGGGACAAACATGTGGAAAATACAGCATCAAGCATCGGCATCAAAGTGGACAGGTGCAGGTGCGACTTGGCCCATCCAAGTGACTTTTCTTTAAAAAGATCAGCCTCTGGGGATCTGACACCAACCGTCGACTCTAACCGTCCACCGTCAAACCGTCACTGTCTGAAGACCCTGACCATCAAACCCATCAACCTTCAGTTCTCTGTGACCTGAGGACCTGCTCGAATGTGTATGAATACTCACACATAGGAAACCGAAACAGATAAAACTGCAATACAGGTGCTTTTATAAAGACTTCGCCACATGCTGCGTTAGTTAACTTCAGGTTGTATTAACTCTGTCATCATCCAGGTAATGTGTTCATCGTTCTGCTCTGTTTTGAACTCTCCTTCAGGCTTTAACACCTAAAATGGCTGTGACTTCATGACGTCATCTCTGAAGGCTTGTGAAGGTGCATGTCTCCCTCCAGTGGTTGGCAGAGTTGAAGTTATAGAGGTTAATGCGGGCAAAAAATGACCTGAAATAACATCATGGCTTCATCGGGATGACGGACTTCTGGACATTTCAGTTTTTATTGTATTAATCTGCTGTTTTACTTTAACTCAAGGTCACAAGAAACTACAGAAGTAACCAGAAATCCACTCAGTCATTGAACTGAGTGGAAAATCATTAAAAATTAAAATGAATTTAGATTTTTTGATCCCATGTCAGTTTTATTTTACATTACAACAGACGTGTATTCAGTTTACAGAGTTAACCTGTGGAGAGAGACTTATAAAAAATAATAAACAGTGAGTTTACGGAATAAAACGTATGTTAAGACGACCGTTATGATTGTATTAAAGTGTGTTGTTGAATTTATATAGTATTTATGAAGAGAAAAAAGGAGAAAAAAGGGAAAGTGATTCTGTAATTAATCTTATTAAAGCTTAAAGTTGGATAAAATACACATTTCAAAATGAACAGTATTCTGTTTATTTTCCTTAATAACCAAGCAAACACACTCAAATTACAAACTGTCCACAATAATCACAATCTGACTTTTTTCACCAAATGGTGCAGCTATGGGAGACCAGGTCCCAACAAACCAAATGTGTGTTTGTTGGACAATGTGGGACAATGTGGGACAATGTGGGACACGTTACCGGCGCTGAGACGTGGAATTACATCCAAACGTAATGTCTCTATAACCAATGTCGATCAAAAACACAAGTGCACTCTGTCTCAACATCTGCTTCACACAACCTGGTATTTTCTCCTCCTGTCGCTGAAAATAAAAAGTTAAATGAGAATAAAGATTGCACTTAAGTTGTCATTTAAGTCATTTTGATTGAATGTTGAGAAAAAACAAGTGTACTAAGTGTACTAATGAGCAAAATGAAGTAAAGTGACCAAAAAAATCAACAACATCACTAACTAAATTAACAAAACTAACCAAAAATGAACAAAATAATCAATAAAATGAACAGACATGAAGAAAATAAGCACTGAATTAACAATGTCCTATTGTGAAATTAGAAAAGGCATCGAAAAGGTGATTTCAACATTTTTAAAGTAAGTAAAATCTTTGTGTTTTACATGAAAAAAAACACTTGATCGAGGTCAGCCCAGCTCTACCTTGACCCCTTGACCCGAAATGTGTATTCTTAACTTAAAGTGGGCTTTCTTTACCTGACAGGAACATTATTCTCATGCAAAGTGCCCCTGGTTTGACCTCCTTTTCGTATTCAGTGGCTGATGATGAGTCGTCACCTTGTCAGGTGTTACTACCTGACAGAGGCGGACACGCCCCCCCCCGCCGGGCCTTCAGTGTTTACAAACAAGTGGCCTACAGATGGCAGGGTCACTCACCCTGATGACAACAAGGCCTGCAGACCAAGCTGCGGGATCTGAAACCCGCACTCTGCAGCCCCAGAACCAGCAGAACATGAGCGAGGCAGCTCTATCTGTCAGTCAACAAAACACACGGGTTGTTTATTCTAATTACAGGCCGCAACGACGATCGAAAACCTCATCATTATAAAGTAACAAGATGCTGCAAAGGGTGACGCATTGAAAAACAGAACTGGATTTTGTAGTGGAACGGGAAGGCTGTCGCGCGTGTGCGGCGACGTGGTTTCAGCAAAGAGCTTAATCCTGCAAACCGCTCTGATATATCTGATTATTTCTCGACGCAAACGCACACTTCGACGGTGGTGTCGGTGCATGTTCACAGATTGAGGCTGATTAGTGTGTGTGGTGGTTATTGTGGTTGCTTGCACGTGTAAACTGGTTTTCTCCGCTCCTTTGCCTGTAAAACACACACGCCGCTTCTTGCTTCTCGCCGGGTAGCATATGCGCGTATTGCTACTTTCCAACCGACCTTGAATGTGTCCTCGGATTAATGCTCGCGTACGATTGGTCGCGCTCGCGGAGCTGCATCGGCGTCCTCGAACGCGATTGGCGGAGAGCGCTGTCCGTCCAGTGATATCCGCCTTCTGTGCCGTTTGGTTGGACCTCTCCGCTACCCTTTCTCTCGGCGGTGGGTCGGAGCCGCTGTCCCTGGCCTCGCATGTTCCCCTCTAAATTTTTGTTTTGAATTTGATGCCCCTCTTGTAGATTTGCTCCATTAGCTCGCCTCCGAACGGCCACACACACCGGTGTTTTGTTTATCCCCGTATTTGACGTCTGGAGGCTGTAACCCGAGCATGGCCGTGGTGAGCGGATCGTCTGGGCCGGTTGCCCGGCTCGAGGGCCGTGAATTCGAATACATGATGAAAAAGCGCTCCGTGACCATCGGCCGGAACTCGTCTCAGGGCTCCGTGGACGTTAGCATGGGCCACTCCAGCTTCATCTCCCGGAGGCACCTGGAGATATTCACCGCCAGCGACGACGGCACCGGCAGCGGGGATTTTTACCTGAGATGCCTCGGTAAAAACGGGGTGTTTGTAGACGGAGTGTTCCTCAGACGGGGCGCCCCTCCTCTGCAGCTACCACGAATGTAAGTTTGAACATGTGGACGCTAGCGGCTAAAGTTAACACTAACCAGTCTCGGGTTTATTTGGTTAGCTTGTGGACCACGTGTTTTAGCATGTTAGCAATAACTCCGCGTCCTGTCCCGAATGCCATTTTCTTTGTTGACATTTTTGTTCGCAACAGTGTTAATTAGCCGCCTGCCTTCAGACCACATTGCCCCCCGTGGTGGCCGCATTCCAGCGTCTGTTTCGGTGCTAGTTAGCCAAAATCACCACGCTGCCTTTTAATATAGGAGCTCTATTGTTGCTGTAGTGTGTGGTCGTTCTCAAAGTCACATGGACACCTTCAAGTAAGACGTGGTTGTCTCGTGATATTGTAAACATTCACCCGTGTGGTCAGCAAGTAAATATGTTAGCTAGTAGTTAGCCGTAGCTTGTGTGTAGTTGTGAATGGAGCGAACCCTAAACGTAAACAAACCGAGCCGTCCCCGCCCTGCCGGCTCTCAGCGCAGACACAGCGAAGCCTGCGGGACCTTTGGCCTCCATTCAAACCAGCCGAGGCCCGTTTAGGCACTGTATTCAATCAATTATTTGCTAACATAAACATTAAAAGAAGTGCAGCTCAGACCAGACGAGTCAGTCTATTTATAAAGCACAGTATAAATAACAAACGCGGACCAGAGTGCTTTGAGACCAGGAACACAGCACTGATCACATCAAACAAATCAAGAAAATATCTCACTTTTGAGAAGCTGCGATCTGTCAAAGTTGTTGTTTTTTTTTACACTTGTTGTTTTGACATCTTTTTATGCACCTGTTCCTTTATGTACCATCAAATATTTCCAGGTTTAAAGATGTGACCATTCACAGATCTTTCTTACATTTCATATATAGGTCATTTCATATCCACATAACACACGTCAAGATATACCACGTTCTCAGCCAATAAACAGCATAAGTGACCACGTGGAAAGGCCTTTTCTGGTCACATTTTCAATTATATACTTGATAAATAAACGGTACTAGCTCGTATTTGTTTGTTTTTCTTTTTTTGTTTAGAATGTTTGTGCAAATTTTCAGTCAAACACGTAACCCAATATAATTTATTAATGCAGGGTTTTCCTTAGGGTTCAAAGGGCTTCGATGGCGTCTGGATTCCAGTGTTTTCTCTAAGTTTGTGAAATACTTGAGGGGTACGGGTGGGGGGTTGTTTTCAGTAAAAAAAAAAAAAAAAGATTTATCATCAGTTTGGATCATTATTATGTCCATACCTAATGTATAAAATAGAAAAACACTATACAACTATAGTCGAGAGCAAAATATATGTATAGGCCTAAAATGCGAGTATGGTCATGAATACTGAAATGGACTGGATTTAGTCAACTGTTTTCTACCATATTGGTTCTCAAAACACTGCTGCCTCTGGGTGCAACTTTCAGTTCAGGGGTTCAGTGTCTTGCTCAAGGACACTTTGACACGTGGACCGTCAACCTTCTGGTTTGTTGACGACCCCCTCCACCTCCTGAGCCACAGCCGTTCCATGTGGTCTGTTAGAGTCTGTTGCAGCATCATCACCAAAGTCTGTTTTCTTTGGGGTTTTTTTTTTTGGTCCGTGTCAACCTTTTCAAACCTGGTCCATGTGTCAGAAGTAGCTCCTTGTTTGGTCTCGGGTTGTCGTAGACCTTCTCCTGCTCAGAGTGACTCACATTCACTGTCATGCACATAATGAAACATATTTCCACAAAGAGTTGTTTGTGACACAGCAAAATAAACAATAGGGCTCAATTTTAGTCCTATCTCACAACCGTAACACAAATAAAATCTAAACAAATACAAGGCAGGATGTGGGTCAGCAAGTCCACGTTCTGGCAAAAGAGGTTTCAAAAACAGCAAGGGAAGAAGGAGGTGTTATGGTTAATGTCAAACTACCTTTGGTGTTTAAGTGAGGGATGGAGGTCACTGAGGGTCTGAAGGTGCAGCAGGGGGCGAACGGTTCAGAAATGTAATCTGGTTCCAGTCCACGCAGTCGGTGCTTTAAAAACAAATTCACCCAATAAGTAGGATGTTTTTTTGCAAAAAAGGTTGGCCTAGAAAGTTTTGAGCTATGTGGTGCAGGTTGTAGCCTGCACCGATGTCACTGTTTAACCTGTGGGATCACTGATAATGTGCTGTTGTGAAATACGCTGCTTTATAAACAATCAGTTTGATAAATGTACAGCCCTTATAACACACTGAAACACACTGATGAAAGTTGGCTTTTGTGTTGAAGTCAGTTGGTGTGAATTTACTGTTTCAAACTCTAAATAAAACGTAAACAATAAAACGATATGTTCTTTACTAGGTGTGTTGTAGGGAAAGGTGGACTAAGCATTGAGTAAATATATGTACAATTAAAAGTACTGAATTTAAAATGTCACTTAAATAAAAATACAGAACTATTATCAGCGTCTTCTTCAAAAAAATCGAAAGTTGATCCAGAGTGGCTCCTTTTTCAAAGTGTTTTTATCACGAACGAACACGTGAGAACATTTTAATGTTACATAAACGTGTACTTTTTATTAAGTAACTTAATGTAGTGAAGTAAAAAGCCTCTGAGATGCATTGGAGTAGAAGTATAAATAACAGACAATAGAAATACTTATGTAAAGTACAAGTACCTCAAATTTGTACTTTAATACAGTACATTGAGTGAAAGTACTTGGTTACATTCTAGACGCTGTGGACGCAAAAATACTGGTATTAATTTATGAATCAGCGTTTTTTTTCTCTTTAGTACAGTAATGTGTTGAAGTCATCTTTGTGTCACCTTTGCATGTGAGTAGGTGTTGAGGATGAGTTTTCACTCAAAACAAAAGAAACGACAAAAGAAATCAACCGATTAACTTCAAATCAGTAGTTCTCACACCCGTACATCAAAGGACAGAATTATTTTCATTCAACCTTTATTGAATCATATTGAGTTAAAGGCGTCGATTTGAATATAGCTGAAAAAACTACGACTTTTGTCTAATCTCTAAAGAATTAAACTGAAATGAATCCTCGTACATGGTTTGACCAGACATGACAAGTGTAAAAATAACGCAGAATTAAAACCACAAGCCATGATGAAGAAAATAAACCCAGCGAGTTAACATTTTCCCAGACACCTTCATTTGGCCGTTTAACAACCCAAACGGTGTGTGCAGTTTATTCAAAGTGCAGATCGACCTGCCAGCGCTGCCCTTCCCTTCCCACTCTGCGCTCATTGTGCAATCCTTCAATGTGAAACCACTTTTTTTTTTTTCCCCAGCTTGTTTTGACTTGATGCAACTTCTAAACCACTAAAATAGTTTCACACAAAAATATGTTGTGTGACTGTGGCTGCGAGTTAAACCAATCAGCCAGTGCGTGGTATTATTCAAGAACCACGAGGAACAAGGAAGGAGCAGCAGTGGTTTCAGGTTCTCGTATTGATCCGACCTGCTGCTAATGAAGAGCTTTTAATCAGCAGCAGCATTTATTACATGTACTTTCTTAAGTAAGATGTGGGCTTCACTCTCGTCCTTGTACAAGACAATGACTACGTTTACATGCACAATTTATTTAAATTCTTGCCCATATTCCCAAAAAGACAACGTTCACACCAAGCTGTTTACATGGCTAATGCAAATGAATATTCCCCTAATGCTCCTGTTTGCATGCAGCCATCCTCTTTCATTTCTTCATTAACCTTCCTGAAAAGGTCACTGTGGTGATATTTGTGCTAGGGAAGCATAAATATATCGGCTGAACATCGGTATTGGCTGATATTTGCCTTGTTGCCGACATCAGCTATCAAATGGTTGTTTCATAAATCTGAATTTCTGCTCATTAGCTCAAGAATATTTGTAACTGAAGGAGATTAACTTTAATGAACCTATTTATGTGTTTGTGCTGGGACAAAGGGGTGCAATAAATAAAAAAACAGACCTAAAATCACATTGGTATCAGTTCTTGGCCAAATTTTTTGCTTAACAAGAAACTTGTTTTCTTTCGGACCTCCGTCGCTACCAGAGAGGATCTTATCTTTGTTTGTACCCCAACTGACCATAAACAGGGGGACCGTGTGTCGCGAACTACGTCCAAAGAATCCTCCTAAAACCCGAGTAATACAGTCATATCCTGCATGTGTTAATCATAAATGTTCCATTCACGATAAGGCATCATTTGGACTATCCAAACGGAGTATGCTTTTTTTCGTGACCCGTGTCAAATTGGGACTATTGTCATATTTGCAGTAGCGGTGGGATATGAGCGTGCATGTAAACGTGGTGTACGGTCCGTGTTTGTGCTCAGGCCGGCGTTGTGAGAGCGCTCGCAGGGCTCTGGCTCGGGGGACAGGTCGTTGTATTCCAGGGATTCCTCTTTGGTGATGTAAACACACTGGAGAGAAAAGAAACAGCCCTCCCTTCCCCTTCCTCCGTCCCCTCCCTGTCCTCTCCCACACCCACTAATTCTCTCCTACTCTGCGCTCTTCCTGTCTCGCTGTCTTCTTTTGTTTACGTTCTGTCTCTCCGGGCGGGTGAGGGGTGAAAACCAAGTGAAAGTTTTCTGTCAGAGGAGCTTTGTGCGTTGACGTCCGCACAGCCGAGCAACATAGCAACCGTGTTTGTGTTTTGGAGTTCGGGCCTGGCTGTTGATAAAGAGGTTTCTAAGAGGAGGGGGGTTATTAGCATAAACACAGCCAGCAGTGCTTTGAACCTTAATCAGACAATCATGCCTGCCGAGTCGGACTTTCAGAGCCCCTGTTTATTTCATATATAATGCATTGATTCCTGAAAATCAGTTCGATTGTAGTTGTGGTTAATAAGTTACACCAACAAGACGGAAAATGACTGTGGTTGATGATGGTCCCAGTTTAGCAATAGCTCACCCATGACCCCTCGAAGACGACTTTGACACCTCACGCTCCGCCCCTTTTGTCCAAATATGGTCAATCACTTCTGGTTCCAAAAAAGCCAAGATGGCGGCGGCCAAATCGTAAACTACTGGGTTAAAAAAACGACATTTCAGAAACCGTCAGGAGACGTCAGGGTTCCCTGTAGCGTTGTTTGCTTTTCACCCACTGCTTAATACGTTTTTAAAAAAAATTCAGCTGTTGATCCTTGGTCCCTTAGAAGCTCCAACCTGTGAACACCGTCTACCATCTGTTATATCCAGGTTCACGGATGACCTGGAAAACGTTAATGTCCTCTGAACATTAAGACCCGTTAGGAGCAGCTCACGTAAACAAAACAACAATATGAGGACACTTTCCACATTTTCTTTGCCTTACAATTTAGTAAATTACATATTTTTAATGTTTAGACGGTTGACATGTGGCTCTCCAGGCAATTCTGATGTTTTTTCTGTGTTTCCCAATTAATTGTTAAAATAAACAGCAATAATTAATAACTAAACTATCATGTTAATAATGAAAATAAGGTATAATCCTGGTTAAGCCCTTTTTCCTGAAGCAACAATATAGACCCAGTCAGTCTCAATCATCTGAATAAAAATAAAAAAGCTGCTCATTATGATTTCCTTTTTATAGATGATGTGTTGGTTGTTGCGGAGTTTGTTCATTTGGGACCAGCATTATTTATTTAATTTGTTTTGACCAAACAGCAGCATGAAACAGAAAACGGCATAAAGAAGCAGGCGTGTATTTGATATTTGGATCTTTATTGATATATTTAGCCGTGTTTGACTCTACTGTCGGTTAAACATACTGTAGGTTTTCAGACACGTTGTGATGTTATTTAAAGATCTTCTATGACTCCATCCACAGCAGCAAAGGGAGAGAGAAGACTAAACTCTCCCCGAAAGAGTTCTCTGAGGCCACATGAATAATCAAAGCTCCCTTCCTCCTCCTCAGTCTGGATCCCGGTCGTGTTTTAGTCTCCTCTTGTGAGCCGCCGAGCTAATTTGAGACGGAGGTGTCGGGATGCGGTTCGCTCAGCAGATGCCAACTCTGCGAGGGCCCGGTGAAAACGGGGGAGAAAAAAAACTGTTTCTGGCAGTCTTTAACCGAACCGAAACCTGTGTGTGAAGCCTGATTTAGGAGACGTCGCTGCTTTTTACTGCTGCTTCACAGATTTCGCTCAACAGAAAACACAGACTCTCAGCCATTAAATATCACATTAAAAGAGATGTGCGTTCTGTCGGCAGCATCTTTACATTCCTGGGTCTGTTTTTAATGTTAATAGTGGACATTTTTTTAATGCAAAACACCAGTTGTAAGCTGTTAAACATCAAAATGTGATGATAACGACGCAGACCTGTTGCGTTATATTGTACAGGTGTTCATAGACTTATCTTTCTTTGTAAAACTGAGAATAAACAGGAGAGTTTTTGATTGTTAGTGGCATAAAGCAGAAATCTACATAAATCAGGATAGGATCTAAGGAAAATAAACCAGGCTGAGATAAATGAGAAGTCATTTTTTTAATTTATCAGTTTTAAGGCGGATTTTTGGTCCTCAGTCAAAGTTGAAGAAACCAGACGATTACTTGTGGTTTTAAAATATTCGTAAAACATGGAACACGGTGAAAACGTTGAAAGAGACGAAAAACGCCGTAAAAAACGTGAGACGAAAAATGGCATAAAAGATGAAAATGATGTAAACAACGGTTATTTCTGGTCTTAAGCTCTTCTTCTTTATGGTCAAAACAAGTGTTTTTAGATGAGAATATAAACAATTAATCCTAAAGACAAAAGAAAAACACATCGTGAGGATAATTGTCATGAAAATATATCACATTCATCGTAATTGTGGGGTTTTTTTTCACCTCCGTAGCGACGTCTTTACTGTAGAAAAAACAGACGATGAACTCAAAGACAGATCAAATGTCAGTGTCCAGTTGTGTACGGTATTTAGTGAATGAAAACCTAGATGTTTTATTATTTTGTAAGACTTTTTACATCAGCGTTGTCGGCTACGTTTTCAGAACAGCGAGTCCTTCCATCTTCTGGTGAAGTCTGTTTAATGTCTGGTCCGATGCGTTGTCACACACAGCTCATCAGGGTGATGTCTGCATAAGTTCATGTTGGCAGTGAGTGTCTGAAAGGGGTTTTATATTCACCCATCTGCCTAATTTAGGCCCCTCGTCCGCTGAGCCCCCCCCCGACATGGCACTGAGCTCCAGGCCTCTGCAGTGTAGTAATGCAGAGCTGTGTGTGTGATAAATCCTGGGGTTTGTGCTGCTCTCATCAGATGGAGGCAGCTTCATCAAGCCCCTGCATCAGTATTCAAATTAAATTACCTCACGCATTATCTCTCGGAGCTAATTAAAGACCAGACAGTTGTCACAGCGCGGAGGTTCTGCGCTGTTAGTCCTCACTGCTTTGATTTGCTTTGAAAGGCTGGTTTCTCTGACGGGAGCTGAGTATTAAGCTGCTTATTTGTAAAAGCAATGTTTTGTTTTAGTTTCAGCCATGTGTCAACATTAGAACAACCATCTAGACCCCAAAACGGAGTCTTCAACCCACCTCACACAGGTTGTTCAAAGCAGGAAAGTTGAGCTTTTATGCTGACTCTCAATATTTAAATCTCAAGTGGTTCCACAGACATCGCGTCCCAACCTACAGGTTAGGCCTGCAACCGATTACTTTTACAGATTAATCTGCTGACTTTGTTCTTGATTAATCAGGTTAGTTGTTTGGTTTGTAGAATGACAGAAAATGGTGAAAAATGATCACGTTGGTGTCGTCATTGCCTAGTTTAGGAGAAGATGCCAGGTTGTTTGAAGTAGATCTAATGAGATGAAACACGCTGCTGTATTTAAGTTGTGTCAGTAAAATCCTTAGATGTGCAGCGTCTTGTGATGCTATTTGCAAACTGAAACAGGTGTAAATAAGTAGAGATGCAGCTGTTTGACCGTAGAGCAGTTTCTACAACAACAGTGGTGTGGATGAAAATCATTTCCACACAAGACCAGTGTTAAAATGTCAGGTTTTGTGTTTGCTTTGGCCTGAATCAGTGGCTGAGGTGGTAAACCCAGTGTGGTTTGTGTTTTTCCTCTTTGTTTGAGTTAAAAAAAAACAAAAAAAACGAGCGAACCAGAATGCATCAGTTAAAGACAGAAAAGCTCAAAACGGGATTTAAATGCAGTGGGTTTTTTTTTTTTCTTTGCAGGTGCACTTTCAGGTTCCCCAGCACAAACATCAAGATCACGTTCACAGCCCTGTCCAGTGGGAAGAAGGTGAAGCGCGAAGCCCCAGAGTCTCCAGTGAAACCAGTACAGCCCCAGATCTCCCCCCTGACCATCAACATTCCAGACAACATCGCTCACCTAATGAGCCCCCTGCCATCGCCTACTGGCACCATCAGGTACTCGCTGCCTTTCACACTGTTCCTGTGTGTTCCTGTGTGTGGGCCGGACTGCTGTCGGTCTTTTATCCATAGGTTTTCATTTTGTTTTAACACATGCAACAACAAACATAGTCACAAAGCTCAGTCCTTTTGCTGCTTGTCATTTGTCCGTCACGCAGTTTGTTGTTTAATATAAAATTATATATATATAATTTATATAATACATTTTTCCAGTAACGTACGGAAGAAACTACTCGACGACTCTGCTGTCAAAGGGCGACGTCAGTGAAACTAAGTCAACATCAGTAATGAGTAGAGGTTGAGAAACAGTAGGTTTTTAAAGGCTGATATAATCATAGTTTGGAGCAGGAAAAAGCCTATAACCTATTAATCATCCCCAAAAAGTGACTTTCACTTTATTAAAACTGTGACTCTTGAACTGAACACTAACTCAAATAAAAAAATACCTAAATTAATCTGAATCACTGAGCATCAAACTCAAAGCAAAACATCAAACTAACTCCCACCTAGATTTTTAAAGTGAGTATTTCCAGTTGAGAATCCTAATCCAACCTGTTGACTCCAGCTGATACGATTAATCGGTCGATCTCTTGTAATACGTAAGGTTTTTTTGATTTTGTGGGGGCCGGGGGATCTGCCATCATCTGAGCTCTGGTTAAAAACAGAACAGTTACTGATAATAAAAATAATGGTTAGTCAAGGTGACATTGGCGCAGCGTCCCTGTTTTTTAAAGCAAACGAGAATCTAAAATCTACAAACAATAAAAAACACATTTGTTAAATTTGTTGCTGAAACGTTTACCAACAGCGAAACACTTTTTCTAACTTCTCTGCGTCTTCGTCCCTGGACCAGTGCGTATCTGAGAGAAGTCGCTCCTCTGCGTCCGGCGTCGACCTCTAGGCGTCTCCTGACCCTGACGTGACCCTGGTACGAGGATCAGCTTAGGCTTAGTTCATCCAGAGCTCAGAGAGGAAGGTGGCTCCATCTCAGACTCTCAGATCCTCTCAACTCCTGATCTTCAGCAGATGGCTACAAACCAGCCACGTCCAAACCACCGTTACTTTATGAAGCGGGTCTCATTTATGACCTGGGAGGAGACGAGGTTCCCATTGAAAAGCTGAGGGAAGCAGAAGCCGTACATTTACAAACCAACCTGACGGTCGTCGTCCTTGAAGCTTCTCTCTTCTAAAACCAAAACATTGTCTGCAAACATGTCTTTTAAAGCAACAGTTTTGTCGTTTAGTGACTTGTAGAGGTCGTTTTTCTACCGTCGGTCAGTCTTTGATTCTCTGGTTAATCAGACGTCATTAAGATATAAAGAGCTGTGGCTGAATATCAGATTGATTCTGATGTTGCTGCAGTATTTTAACAACAATATATGACTCAAAACATTTGAACTGAAATAAAAACCACAACAACATTTCATACATATGCTGAGTATTTTTGGTGGATATTAAATCAATCTTTGGTGTTTTACTGTTCCAGTTTTACACCAGCAGATGGCACTGCATCATGTGTTTCCAGTTTTTCAAATGGTGTGATGTTTAGTTGAGCTTTATTACACAATACTTTTGTGACCTTTTGGGCCTTTGTGTCCCCATGGTACAAAAAGACTTAACTTAAGAAAAACTAAACTAAAACAAAGCGTTTTTGAAGGAATAAAAACTAAATTAAACTAGCAAAGCCACATTGACCCTCAAAACAAAGTCAGAATAAAATAAAAAGCTCATTTACACAGAGCGATTTGCATGGATGTCGGTCAGAAGGCGCTGCAGTGCAGACTGTGGATGAGCTGCATCAGGATTTAAAAATGTGCCGGGCTAGTTACACTTCAGGTTTAAGCACTTAATCCAGACCTGGTGTGGGTTGTTGATGTGTGTAAATAATCTATCTGTTCAGCTGACGCTCGTCGTCTTCTTTTATCCCCACAGTGCTGCTAACTCGTGCCCCTCCAGCCCACGGGGGGCCGGCTCTTCAGGCTACAGGATGGGGGGTCGTATGGTCAGCTCTGCAGAGCTGCAGCTCATCAACGACAACTCCCAGCCTGAGAACGACAAAGAGGCCTCCGGAGGGGACAGTCCAAAGGTGAGACGAAGACCTGCGACGCTCTACAGCCAGGCCCAGACTTTACATCCGTACACAACGATCCATAGTAACCTTTTACACTGGTTCCACTCCGAGGCCTGGTTTTTCACTTGGATGCACCTAAAACCTTCCACTGTGGCTTTTACTTCTTCAGTGTTTTTTGTCAGTTTCATAGTACGTTATGGAAAACATGGGTCTGAGTAGCTCACTCAAGGTTCGAAGAATACGTGCATAAGAATATGCAAGTTTTATGAGAGAAAGGCACGTGATAAACCTGTTTATAGTTCTTTCCACTGAAATTTAAAGACAGCAACCCTTTGTTTTACCAGGAAAGACGTTAAGGACAGTTATTTACAATGTCAGCCTGGCAAGAAAGAAAACAGATGTATGTTCGAGATCAGGATCAGCTCTGAACAAATGTTACTAATAATATAAAACACATGTAGCTCTGCGAGGAAAAAAGGTTGGAGACCCCTGATGTAGAGGAATAAAAGCAGTAGAGGTCGACTGATGGTATGAAGGGGCTTTAGGATCACGATGACGGTGAGAAAAAAGTAGCAATATTACAAAAATATAATATTTTGGGATAAAAGTCATGTGAATAAAATCGTAATATTTTGAGAAAAGTAGAAAGCGAGAGTTGTCAGAATTACAAGCTGAACCAAAAGGCAGCAGTCTGAGCCCCTGAGGCGACGTGTCATACATGTTTAAGTTACAAACATCTCCACATTCGTCTGAACGTGACTTTTCTCTCAAATGAAACCCCGTTGTTTGAGTTTGCTGCAGTCCAGAAGACCAGTGTAGCAAAGAGGTGATATATGAATGCAGGTTCCACAAGTAATACTTTTAATAAGCCTGAGGACAGAATGAATGTTTGGTATTAGATGAATCAGTGTGTCCGCCTGCTCCACAGGACGACTCCAAACCTCCGTACTCCTATGCACAGCTGATCGTCCAGGCCATAACGCTGGCCCCGGACAAGCAGCTCACACTCAACGGAATCTACAATCACATCACAAAGAACTACCCTTACTACAGGACCGCAGACAAGGGCTGGCAGGTGAGCGGTTTTCACTCCAGCATGAAGGACCTCTGTACAAAACCTCTACATGTCCACTTTCCATTTTATATTAGAACTTGAGCTTTTTTCTAATACTTCCTTCATGTTCTGTTTTGAATCTTCACCCGTCTCCTGTGCTGCAGAACTCGATCCGTCACAACCTGTCTCTGAACCGTTACTTCATCAAAGTGGCGCGGTCGCAGGAGGAGCCGGGGAAAGGCTCGTTCTGGAGGATAGACCCGTCCTCCGAGGGGAAGCTCATCGAGCAGGCCTTCAGGAAACGAAGGCCCAGGGGCGTCCCCTGCTTCAGGACCCCACACGGACCCCTCTCCTCCAGGTCTGCTCTTCACCCACCATCACTTCAACTTTATAATCAGACTCAGAGCACATTATAAAACACACATACGATGCAAACAAGGTACAGTACATGCATAAAAAGAGAAACATCATATATAACATTATGATGATCTGAGAATATTCAGGGAACGGATACATTTTTATATCTACATTTTAGATCAGATGTTGAGATCCGTATCGTCTGGCTTGGATTTTTTTTTTTTTACTGTGAAAATAAATGCAAAAAACTGAACTGATTGAGACCAGAACAAACCAGCTCCGCACCTTTTTAAAAGGACCAAATCCAGAAACATGTAAAACACATTAACAATCTGCACTGTTGCACGAATCCTCATGTTTTGATCTGCCTTTTTGTTTTTCCTGTTGCGTCTGTTCTCAGGAGTGCCCCGGCCTCTCCTAATCACTCGGGGGTGCTCTCGGCTCACTCCAGCGGCGTTCAGACCCCTGACAGTTTATCACGAGAGGGCTCCCCCGTCCCTCTGGAGCTGGAGACGTCCTCCGCTCCGGCCCCGGCCTCCACCGCTGCTGTCCAGCCCAAACTGGCTGTCATCCAGGAAGCACGCTTTGCACAAAACACACCAGGTACGACTGCCGACTCGGGCCCGGTTCCCACTTCTCTACGACGCGTTGTGAGAGAAACTAGTCAATTCCTCCAAATAAAACCCAAGCTATTCATGAAGTAAAACCGAAAGACTCCATTATAAAAATAAAAGCCGTAATAACACTGCACCTAAATGTTAATAAAACATATTTTTAAAGTTTCTGTGTGAATCTCATCTCTTTGCATATTCTTCATGTTTACGTGTGCTGCCTTGTGTTGTTTCCAGGCTCGCCTGTTAACAACCAGCCGGTACTCATAGCAGTCCAGCGTCAGTTACCTCAGACCATCAAACCAGTGACCTACACCATGGCCTCTCCAGTGAGCACCAGCACCTCGCAGCCCGCCGTGCAGACGGTCCACGTCCTGCAGCAGATCCCCGCAGGCTCCCTGAGCCCCGCCACGGTCCTCGCCCAGCCAGCCACCATCATCAAGAACGAGACGCATGAGAACGGAGAGCACACGGAGGTCAAAGGTCAGGAGCGTTTGTGTCCGTCTTTTTTGTTTGACTGGGTTTAATAAGTGAAAAAAACATTTAGTTCTCCTCTAACTGAATTGTTTTTGCTGCCGTGTGTGAAGTTGGCGATGCTCTAAATATAAAGATTATTGTTGTAGGTTTGTATGCTAAAGGTTTCGTTGTCATGTTTCTTTGTTCAGTCAAAGTGGAGACAGTTCCCACCATCACCTCTATAGGCGGCTCCAGTCGTATCATCCAGAGCTCCTCGGCCACGCCCCTGCAGACTGTTACCATAGTGCAACAGGCCCCGATGGGTCAGCACCAGCTGCCCATTAAGGCCATCACACAGAACGGCACCCACAGCATCACCACTGCCATCCAGGGCCCCACCAGCTCAGGTGAGACACACTCTCACTTTTTGTTTTTGGGGAAAATTAGTATTGACGTTGTAACAAACCAGCATGGAACCAGTGACAGTGATTCAAACTATGCAGGTCAGAATGTACCAGCTCGTGCGCCACTACAATTAATCATCAACTCAAATTTCAGCATCGTGACAGCCCTACTCCTCACAGAAGTCTATTGTCGCTAACCCGCCTCTTCCTTCCTGTCCACCTCCAGCTGTGGCGAGCCCCCTCCACCTGCTGGCGGCCCACGCCTCGGCCTCGGCCTCCCTCCCCACCAAACGTCAGAACGGCGACCAGCTGGCCGGCGAGCAGCCCGACGCCAAACGCATCAAACCAGAGGAGGAGGCGACCCCGGTGGCGGCTTCAGACTCTGACTCGACGGCAGCTAACGACCAAGGCGGCCACGTCAACTAGTCTGTACGACCACACACCACACCCCCACCGCCGCCGCCACCTCCTCCTCCCCCCTTCGCTCCTGTCGTTTCTTTTTTTTTTCCTTTCTTTTTTTTTGTCCTCCTTCTACCACCCGAGGTGCCAAACGGAGAGGATTGTTTTCATTTTCACTTCTGTTCTAGAAAGAAATAAAAAATCATGTCCACCCCTTTAAGACTGGGTTGAGAACAAATGAAATAAAATAAACGGGACAACTCTTGCGTGAAAGGTGTCCCTGTGAGCCACTGAAACAGGAGAGGGACTAACCAAGACCACAGGAAGCCTTAACATTTTCCCCCTTAAGAGCTGACCTTTTGACCTCACGTGGTCCGACAACAGGGAGAGAGCGAGAGAGAGAGAGGCCTCATTCACCTCGGGCTGGACGCCACCTTTCTGTCGCATCTACCTCAGAGCAGATCGGAGACTCCAGACCACATCCTCCACCCCCCCTTCCCCTTGAGCCTGACGGGACGGCTGTGGACGAAGCGACCAACCGAGAGAGAGCGCGGGATGACGAGCATTCGATGGTTAGAAACAAAATAAATGTTTTTTTTGTTTTTTTTTTTTGTTTTGTTTTTTTTTTAAAAACGGTCAACGCATTCAGAAAGGGATCAAATCAAACCGGAGCCAATATTTCCTGGAACTCTGGCAGCTAGCCTCTCACAATACTGACCTTCCTTTATCGCAGCTGTACGTAGATATGCAGTATTTTGTTGTTCATATGTGGAGCATAGGATTTTTTTTGTTATGTATTTTCACTTCTCTAGATAATTTAACGAAAGGAAGCGTACAAAGTGGAGAGGTCGGACACATTTCGGTAACTAAGTTAGACACTTCTTTTTTTCTCTTTTTTTTTTTTTTTGTCTTTTTTCTTTTTTACGTGGACTTTCTTTCTGTTCGGTGAAACAAGTGTTGTGTTTCTTTTCCCGCCCCCCCTCCCCCCCTCGTTCTGACATATCCGTATGAAATTGCTTCGTTATACCTACATATTTTAATACTTGCACAGATAACCAATAATATAAGCATATGAAATCTCCATGTGTAGTTCCAGATGTTGACCTTTGCATGTATCCAACAGAGAAGTCGTTAACTGTAAATTGAACAAAAGGAAAAAGACCTGCTTTGTCCAAACCAGACCTGCACTTGATTAAATGTTTGTGTTTTCATTCCCCGTCCCCCCCTCCTCCTCCTCCTCCTTCGTTTGCCCCTCCACCCCCCGGTCCACCCCCCGGTCCCACCTCGTCCCTCCCGGCTGTG
>JAPQRN010000026.1:18582172-18592668 GCA_037367275.1 Coranthus polyacanthus
ACATGAATCATGCATCAGGTTCTTCTCCGCTGGAGGACGGAGACTGATTCTCAGCCTTTAATAGAGACTAATGATTCTTCTCCAGAGTCGGAGTGGACGAAGGCAGAAGACAAATAGCCATATAATCAGCCTGGAGTGGGTCCATAGTTGTCATTGGATAATTGGTTGAGCGGGGTTTCAAATGTATTGGATAATTAGTCCAGAACTCCCTTGGGTTCATTATCCAACAGAATAGTGTCTTTGCACTAGTAAAGGCTGTGAATCAACGTGTGCTCCAGTCCCCTCTTGTTCTTTGGCACAGTTATTCATCTTTACTTAAACCAGACCTTGGAGGTTTTGTTGAGGGTTTAGCGGCGCTGCTCGCATCTTTATTTGGACCCAAGGGAAATTTGTTGAGACTCTACCGCCAACCATTACCAACGATCTGTTTAACCACATCCTCCACTGGATCGGTCGTTCTTAGCCCACGGCGGTATCCGGACGGGTGACATATTAAAGATAAAAGCTGATGGATCATGAATGGCTTGAGGAGTACGTGGCCTTCGCAGTCATCACGTCTCAGTTTGAATCGTCAGACGGCGCTGTCCGCCTCCACCATCAAAACACCAAATTATGGACATGTTTTGTTAGACTGAAGTTACAAACGCATCCTAGGCTTCATATAATTAGTCTCTGTGTAGTGTGCATCCATTTTACAAATTTGACGTTCCTAGAGTATTTCAACGTGAAACGTGTTCCAGAACGTGTAGTATCTTTGCGTGGTTTCGGTGGGAACACGCAGCCCACACAGCTGCCTGCTCGCTTCATTCTGTCTCTGCTGCCTGTTCTGCTCGGTGGTGGGTTTATAGCTGGTACTGTTCTCTGCATCATCCTCCACAGGGAGTGACTGAAAATCATCCAACGTGTCCTGCAGAGCTGGAGATGGAAGACACTGGGCTGCTTTAAATTAACTGTGTGCAGAGCGGAGGAACCAAAATATTAAAGTCTAGAGGAGGTTATTTTGAAGAAGTATTACCTTTTGCTTTGTTTATTTGACCAACAACAAAGCAGTTTCTATAACGGGTTACATGGCAATTGAAGACTGTTTCTTATTGAAGATAATCTGATCAAAGTAACACTTTCTTTTACCATTTGTTCACACAAACGTAAGACGAATTACTTTTGTGTATGTAACGTAATGTGTGTAAATGATTGGAAATGTGACCAAAAATATTAATAATGGACAAAATGTTACAAGTTATTCAGATCAATTTGAACAAATTGGTTGAAGTCCTACAGGAGTTTAATGTATATGTGTATTGATGCTTTCAGTTCTATGTTTGCATGCACGAAGTATTCTGTTTTTTTCCCCAAAAAAACCTGCTGTATATCAATATATATAAGTACTGCTGTATTTGACTCGTTTTGTTGTTTGGAAATGACCAAATGTGAATGTTTAACACAGATTAGAGCGCTGTAGGTCAATGTTGTGATCAATACCAGACTGAGCTCCGTCTGCCCGCTCGTTTGTCCTCGCGCTGTCGTCTTATCTTCGCTGCAGACACAAAGCGCCGTCAGGTCAAAGCGTGGCCGATGCTGAACCTGCAGCCGCCATCTGCTGCAGCCTGCGACACCGCCCTTAAAGGGACACAAACCAGGACAGAGCGTGACCCTGTCCAACCCGAGCGCCGCTTCACGCATCGTCTACCTCAGGAGATTAGGCTGAAATTCACGGAAATGCACCAACTCCATCGTATGAGCTTCTTCACCGTCTTAACAATGAAGGATAGGCGTAGGATTGTTAAGTTTATCTCACTTGACATTTTTCATTGTTCTTAATTTGCACCCTCTTCCTTTGTTCAAGTTTCTCTCATGAATTAACCCACTTCTTCGAGGGCAGCTTTTATCCCAGAAACAGTCGAACCTTCCTCATGTTACGCGTTAAACGATACCGAACGCCGATATCAAAGTAGCAACAAACAATAAAACCTTGTCACCAGTGTTGGAAGAAATATTCAGATGCTTTACTTAATGTAACAATACTGGATTAGGAGAAAAAGTCCTGCATCACAAACCCATGTACTTTTAAGTAAAAGTACAGATGTATTATTCAGTAAAAGTCCTGGTTTGTTTTCAGGTCAGCTCAGTAGATTTTCTCAGTAATCTGTGGTTTCTGGTGACATGTTGGATGACCTGATGATCACATGAGAAGTTTACAAGTTTAACTGGGTCACCAAATCAATGTTCATTGTTGTTTTACTTTATATATATGTAAAAAATAAGAGCCTGTAACCACCACACAAATTCATTTGTTTTGTCTCATTTATAAAATATGAAACGTGTTTTCAGTAACGTGGATAAAAAGTTCATCAAACAAACGTGTCTCTTCAAAACGGCTGGTTCACGTATTAAAGATAAGATGCTCAGGAACGTTCACTTATGCACCGTTTTTTTCTTCTTGTGATTTATAGATGAGGTCTTTTGCAACAATAACTCATATTTGGGTTCCTGCGAAAAAAAGACTGGTTTTTCAGGATAGATGCTTTTTGGTGGATCTGTTAACAATCGCAGAAGTGGACGAAGCCACCGTGACGTCACCTATTGGTTTTTTTTGGATAATAGTTTTGTATCTTCAAGTTCGTCGGCGTCAGAAGTGACCATATTCGGACAAAATGGGCAGAGATGTGGAAGCACGAGGGATGAGCTAACGCTAAATGCTAGTCTATTGATGCAGTAAAATGGTAAACCTCGTACGAAATATTCGCAGAACAAAATCTTTAGACGGTTTTGTTGGTGTAACATACGTGTCTGTCTAGAAAAGCATACATTTTATTCAAAAAACAGAATTGGGAAACTCCGCCTCTGCTGAGAACAACGGTACGACCAATACGGCATCTGGCAAAGTTTCAAACCACGACGATGAAGAACCAGCTCTTAATATTCACATGACACTAATGGATGGAAACGTGCATGAATTCACATGTTTCTGCAGATTTCTATTCAATTTCAAGTCGCGGTTGTCGCCTCTTGTTATCAACTCACTGATACCTGACGACCTTGAACAATGTCTTCTATTTTAAAAGCTCGTTGTGTAAAACCTTCGCCTGAATATGAACCTCATACTCGACTGTCCTTAGTCACTTTCCACTGTTGGTTGTTACAGGTTTAAACACATGACGAGAACCTCTTTAAGTCCAGACTCTTCCAGTAGCTGCTCGGGAACATCCTCCCACGCTGTGCTGTGATTATCATGTGGTCAGACAATTGAAGGTGATAAATATAGCTGTGTTACAGAAGTGGAGGTGGATGAGCTCTGAGCTTCGAGCTGCAGGTTAAACTTACCTCGGCTGATAATTTCTCTCCCGACAAGCCGAAAGAAAAAAGAAAAGGGTCGGGGCGAGTTGAGGTGAGCGCGTAAGTAAGCCACCGTCTAATTAAGAGCTGATTGGCTCAGAGGCAGCCAGTGTGCAAATATATATGTGAAACTAGGCCGCGTTAACCAGAATACGTAAGAGTGACAGCACGAACTCTCCTCCGAGCCTTTGAACTCACCACTGTTGCCTGGAAACAGTGAAACTGCTTATTCCTCATTTGTCCAAGGTTTGTTAATGAAATGACACATGATAACAAGTGTCGAGAGTGTGGTCAGTTGGTGGAAGAAGGACTCAGCTCCTTCACTTAGAAACACAAAAGAAGTACGCACAAAAAATCCTGTTGCTGTAAAGTTTATTTGGTTTATTTAACACAAAGCAAGGTCGCAAAGGGCAGGTTAAAAAGAAACAACACATCAAACACAATAGAAAACGACAGCATCACAAGTAGTTCACAATAATGAAAAATGCGAACCTTGAGCGTGGATAAAAGACTCATCTGTAATGACTGTTACAAACCACTTCAACGCAAACAAACGCCTTCAAGTTCCCCTTTGGGAAGGCTCATGTCGCGACGCAGCGACTAGAGCTGCGTGATTTGGTGAAAAAGTCCAAGTGGGATTTCAAGTTTCCGCGCTTGATTATTAAGGAAAATGCAGAGATTACGCGGTTTGACATCTGGATAAAACTGAAACATACAAACTGAAATTAGCCTAAAAAACACAAAAACCTTTAAATTAAAAAACTAAATGTAGTGACTTTCATTTTGCTTGTTTTTCTCGTCTCGTCTTTTTTCAGTTTGATTCCCGGCGGCGTCCTGTGTTCAGATGCGTTACCGTCTGCGAGTGTGTTCGAGTGTGGACTGGAGTTAATGCCCTTTAATTAAAGCCCAGAACAGACAAAACAAACCACCGTAGGTCAGGGTGAAGGTGAGAGCAGAGCAGTGACATTGGATGTCACTAAATATTACACTGAACCTTTACATCGCAGCCTTTTGCGTTTTATATAATAGCACCGGCTGATCGATTTATTGTGCAGCTCTGATGGAGACCTTTTCACAGAAACATCAAACTCACGTGGATCAGATTCATGACGTGAGGCGTTTAGGAACACTTCACTTTCAACAGTTCTCTGTAAGTGGTAGATTATTAACACTAGAACTGGTGCGAGTGGTCGTTTCCACCGTTTCCAAACTCTTCAAACTGTCACCATTAATGAGATTTTTAAAAAATGTAAAAGTGCAAACGTTTTATCAGCACAATGAGATGGAGCCAATTAGACTGAATATTACAGCTTATTATAATCTTATTTTAAATAAAATGAAATTAAATGAATGAAAAATGGCAAGAATAAAGTACAAAACGTCATTTATTTTCTCCACCCGAGAGTGAAAAAGTCAAATATTAGCAACAAAAAATAAAATCTAAAACTGGAAAAATGATGGCGTTTTAAAAATAATCACGTCTGTGAACATGCAGCTCCATAGAATCACATGTATCAGATGAATGTGGTGCAGGAAGTGTTAAGTGGAACATCTCAAGTACGAGCCCCTCAATTCGTTCTCAAGTAGAGAAATGATGGAGAAATGGTTTGTTCATAATGGCTCCACGGTCACCGATTCGCCGTTAACCTGTTCTGTGTGAGTCACATGTTGCTGCCATGGTTTTCTTCTCAATGAGGTGACATAAGTGTGGGTTATGAGAACGAGGACTAATCCTTTATTCTCGGTGCAGATTTAGTCCAGAAGGAGCGGAGAGTGGCCGGGAAGCACAGTTACTCACTGAGCTGAAGAAAAAGAGCACAAACCTCATACGGATTCACACCTGCGATCACATCTGATGTGTTCTCGCATCTGTTTTGTGTAACTGCAATGATCCAAAGTGCCCTCCGACACATTTAGGTGGCTTGTTAAGATTTCCAGGACACAGAGGGATTTACTTAGTAATCCTCCCATCAGCTGGTCAAAGCGGCTGGTTGACTATTTTTGCTCTAGTGATACTACGCCGTACTATTCCTGTAGTGGTTTAAATCATGGCTGACCACTTCTGCAGGAATACAAACTGTACAGTAAAGGGATTATCATGTGGAGATGTTTACGGCATCGTGTTCAACCACATTTTACTACGTGTCAGTATGTGTTGATGGTTGAAGTTTTTATATATATGATTAAATGTTAAGAAAAACACCCAAGCGTCCTTCTGTTATGGGTCCGTAAATGTGAGGATTTTCTGTTTTCTTTCACCGTGAGCTCAACACGTTTGAGTTATGGATGATGTAGCTTCTTTTTTATGGTCTAGTGCAGTATCGTCTCCAAAAATTCACCACTCTGATAGAAAATAAGAGCCACATTATCTAAAGAAGGGTCAGGTTTGGGGTTTTTTTACACGTTTTTGTTTGCGTAGCAGACGTTTGACGTGAAATGAAAAGATAATGAGAGAATGTGCAGTGAGATTAAAATAATTGTAAGCAGAGGGAGAAACTTTGGTGCTTAGGAAGAAGACGATGAGAGACACTTTTAAAGCTTACAAGTGATTGGCTGAAAGGCAGCGTGTCAGGTTGTGATTGGATGAAGATGGAAATCAGCTGATTGGGTTTCGAGATAGTCGGAAACTGTGCCTGTGACTCGAGGAGTTTTCACACCTCGTTCGGTCCAGACTTTCAGACTTTCCAGTTTGATTCGAAACAAATGTGAAACCTGGACCGAGGTGCGGATCAAACAGCCGGTCTTTGATCCGACCAGAACAGGTGGTTTCGTTTTTACCGACTCTTCCTTTGTCGGAACGTCAGTCACGGATAGAAAGATAATAAGAACAATCGCTACAAACAGACACATGAAACAAACAATTCAAACGTTGACGCACACAAACAAACGCGACTCGATGACAGCGTCACTTTCATTTTGCTACCGTTTCGTTTTCGTCTTTTACGACTGAGGCCTCTCTACATTTCACATGGCATTGCGAGAACACTCTTCCTCTATTTTAGTAGAAAATAAATTGACATATCCTATCTTACGACTGCTGAACCAATAAACCCAGCTTAGGTCTCGAACCAAGTTTGGGAAAGGCAGCACAAGACTGTGTCATGAAAATACTGTGATCTATTCTCCTGACTGAGCTTCATCTGTAGCTTTCATCGTCAGAAAAGTTGAGTATTGTGGGAAAGAGTTTTCTCAGTAATAAAAGTGACCCGCAGATCTTGTAAGCTGTGAGGTTACATGAAGGAGAACGTAAAATGGCTGCATGCGACGGCGTCTCTTTGTGGTGAAGCGGTGGGGATATAAAGTTTCAGATGAAAAAACATGTTTGAAACGTCTTCAGCAACGTGTGGTTTGAGGTGTTATGAAGGGATCAGTCTGAGGTCAGAGCAGATAATTATGACGGGAAAAAAATTACATAACAGCGCATCAAAAGAGCTATTAAAATACTGAACACAAAAGACACAACACTGACTCAAACTCATGCATATACATCACATCCACAGTCAGTCACCAGCATAAAAATATTCACTACGACCACGAGCTAAAACAGACACAACAGAACCTACTGAAGGACTAATGTTAGCTAAAGATGTTCAGTTAAACATTAAGTTCATGTCATTTCTGCCGCTCTCAATCAACGCGATAAAAAGGCGGAGTCGTAAAGAAGTGTGGGATCATGGGAGTTGTTGTTTTCGACACCATTGCTGTCCGCCGTGTCTGGCTTTGATTGACAGGTGTGGTTGACAGCTCGCTCCTCGGACTTTCTGCTGTAAAATGACAGTTTACAGCTCGCGCTCCCGCAGCTCCGCCCCTTTTGTCCAAATACGGTCACTTCTGGCTCCACAAAGCCAACACGGCGGCGACCAAAACACAAACTACTGGCTCCAAAACGGCAGTTGACTGGTTCTATACAGGCCGGAACCGGAACGTCGACCAGCGAATCGACAGGTTTAACAACGAACCAGCACGTGAGTGAAAAAACAGATTCACTCTCCTCCTGTCAGTATTTGTATCTGTTAATCAAACCCACGTAAGCCCTGACTTCGAAGACTTCCTGTCACGCGCTACATGTCACACAGGAGATCCGTCTCCGTGGCAACCAGACGCTCATAATTTGTTACCGCCTCGACATTAGCGCCTGTTTGCATCACTCGTTCTGAAGGCTTGGCTGGCGAGTCTCCAAGGGGTCTCCGTGACAACGCCGGACACCCCTGAAAACACACACACACACACACACACGGCGGCAGCGTCCACTCCTCGTCCGCATCAGCTGATACATTAACCTCCGAGGAAACTCAACTCTCAACCAGACCTGCTTCGGAGTAGATGCTCGTAAACATTATTGGACGATGAGGAACCCAGTTAAGATGCTTGGCTCGGTTCCTCATAAAACCAGTTCCTACGGCGTGGAAACTTCTCTCACCTTCGCCTTTGCCCGAGCACGACTTTAACTGGACGTCTGCCAATGGACAACTTACCGACGGCATGTAAACACACCGACTGCTCGCTGTTCATTCACATCTTCTCGCTGTTGTGTCGGCGTTAGAGAAGCAGCTCACATGCTGAAGTGTTTCCATTTTCAGCAGCTTTATCCTTCTACTCCACGACATCTCACTGCAAAAATTGTACTTTTTTACTCCACTACATTTGTCTGACAGTTCCTTTTCAGATGTTTTTCATCCCCTTTATCCCCATGCATGTTGATTTTGAAAGTTAAACTGAAGCATGAAGTGTTTCTTTTATGGGTTGAGTTTCAAACCCTCCTCCTCCTTAAGCTAAATAAACTCTTAAATAAAACCCTCTTGGATTAGTTAGTACATCGTCACAAAGCTGAAAACGGGCTTTGAGCTTAAAAATGAGCTTGTGTAGCTTTGCTTTCCGTGGAGTTTTGCAGAGGGGTTACGTGACTGGCTACAGGTTCAGATCAGATTCTGCTGGAACAGACTCAGCTCCTGTGGCTTCACGTCTTTTACCACAGTATTCATGTTAGTACATGATGCGAATACATAGACGTTTATTTTTTTATGTGTTGTTTTGTGCCGTGCATCAGTTGAGGTTGACGTTATGCGCTTGTTAAATTCAAGGTGAAACTCATTTCCGGGTCCGAGCCTGTGTGCTTGTTTACTATAACTTATTTCTTTATCGAGGAACCTGTTCGGGTTCAGAAGGGGTTACATTCATTCATTCAACTCAAACACATTGATTAGTGTCATTTTCCATTGTCAGTGCTTTACCTGCAGTAGATCAAGGCCTACGGGGACACATTTAGAAGAAACAGCAGAATTAGTTCAGAATAAAATGATGAAAATAATCTGATTATAAAATTAAACTGATTCACCAAAGCTATTTACATCACTTCCATCCATTTCCGCTGCTCTTTATCATCACATGGAAAGTGTTAGAATGACTGGATGTGTTTCATGGACCCCGGGACACGGGTCTGCAGCAGATATTGGACAGAGTACTGAACGCTGGACCCGGAGACGCTACGTGACACCTCGGTTTAGCTAGCAGAGTCCAGCAGCATGGGACGCTCATGAGTTTTCATTTCCACTCAAAAAAACCAATCCAGCTGAAGCAGTTGTGTCGTTTGGCGTCCGTGTGGTAACATTGTGTAACGCTGATTGTGTTGAGCTCCGCCCTGGCTGTTGCGTCTATATGTTGTTATGCTATGTTGTCACACTGTACACAACTAGATGTGGTCTCGGCTCCTCATCCACAAAAACGCGACCACGGCCCTGTTTCACCAAGCAGGATTAAGGGGTTAGCGAGCCACGTATCTTGAGGATCATCTCAGGATTTTTGGTTTGAGTCTTACTGGGCTACGTCGCCATGGTGGATCAAAACGTCTAAAATCACCACCTACTGACCAATCCTAGAAGATCCCGTGGACCTCCACGTGCAGATTAAAAAAAAGAAAGAAAGTAAAAGAACAAAGTGTTTGTGAGGAAGGAAAGACTTTATGATACAACAAAATATGTCATCTTAAAACAGAGAAGGATTAAAGCACCAAAGCCTTTGACTTGTTGATAATATAATGTTCGACAATGAGTCTGTTTAAACGCTTTGGATTGTTTTTTTCATATTTGTTGGACTCGTTTCACGCCATGAGAACACATTCATTAACAGAATAAACAATTCTAATTAGAGTCAGATGTAATCGTGCCTTAATGATGTGATCAGAATATTAACTCACACAGTTTGTCGTCTGTTTCCTTCCAGGCTTCGGCTGCAGCAGCTGCGTCGTTTCGAGCCTGTATTGTATTTTTAAATTCCTTGTTCCTGTTTAAAATTAGAGCTTGTTCTTCTCATGAGCTGAGTGTATGGTTATGTTTTGGACGTCCCACATGTTGAGACAACGTCCCACATTTTGACCGATTTTGGAGTGAGCGGAAGCAGACGATGACAAAGGACCCTAAGGAGTGTGGAACTTCAGCCTCCTTTCATGCTGACTGTGTTTAATTAACATGGTAGACCTTCAGATGCTGGAGACCCGACCCATTGTGCTTCATTTTTCATTCATTCGATCAGAATCTTATTGAAGCACTCTTTTGTACGGGGGCTCAATGCTATGGTAACAGACATTTCTGTCCTTTTGTCGTAGTCTGCTGCAAAGAGAGATGCGAGAAAGGTTTAGCCTTTCATTTAGTGATAGTTATACTTCTATACTTTGAGCTCTGGGACATTTTACAACAGGGTAGTTTCTGAAGTCAGCGTATGAGCTGCAGTAGATCACGGAGACGGACACGTGAACCGGTGTTGTAGTAAAATCTACAGAATATAAAGAACGCACTTTAAAAAACCCAAACCAAAAGACTACCGCAGCTTCAAAATGTCGTCTGTCTTTCTGAGCGTTCTCCAGGTTATGACTCACAACAATATTCTTCAAAATGTGATACTTCTAAGCCTCTGGTACAGACATTCTGGCCCATAAGGTGGATGTATGACTTAATGTGTGGTGGACGTCAGTACTAACAGGGATCCAAATCAAAGTGTGACCGTGTGTGAAAATACAGCCTAATTGTTTGGCTACAGAGAGATATAAATGGCCTCTATTTACAATAAACGGTTTATTCCGCGGCTGCAGCAGGTTGTTCTCTCGCCGAGGGACGCCTCAGCTCAACTCCAATAACTTCAATCACTTCAACGTCGGAATGGGAGCAGAC
>JAPQRN010000026.1:18599270-18615019 GCA_037367275.1 Coranthus polyacanthus
TAAAATCATCAAGTTATCAAGAAGCATGAGTTCAGTCAGATCCATCCATCGTAATCTGTTCATGCAGTTCTCTCAGTTACTAACAGATATGGCCAAAAACGTGTTCTGTGAAGTCACAACGACCTCCACCTTTGACCTTTGGCCACCAAAGTCCAAGACAACGTTGGCTGAGATGTTGTGTTCATGAGGATAGATGGACATGAGGTCGAAGTGAGCTTAACCTTTGACCTTTGGCCACCAAAATTTAATCAGTTCATCCTTGAGTCCAAGACAACGTTGGGGCCGAATTTTGCAACATTCAGTCAAACTGTTCCTGAGATATTGTGTATTAAACAAAAAAAAACCTGTCCCATAAATAAATAAATAGTTTTGTGAGTGAAGTTGTCTAGTGTGTGTTGTGAGGAACGTGTTGTGGAATTAAAAAGACCAAATCCAAAAGAACAAAAGAAAAGCGCTCGGAGGTTGATTTCCAAAACGCTAACACACAAGGCGGAAGAAGAATGAGACGATCCCGCCACCGCGAGATGGAAACAGTCGCGCATTTCCCGGCAGAGAACATCCTACTAAAACACAAACGGCTGCAACGTCAAACACCAGGTTCCCACCCGGACGTGACCCGTTCACGCTCCCGCCTTCCGGGAAAAACTACAGGTCTGTTCACGCCCTCAACCACAACCAGGCTGCAAAACACGGCACTAATAAAAACCCAACACGTGTAGGTTGTGTAACATGGGCATCACTTCCAGAAGACCGGAACATCTACATCCAGTGTTTCTACTGACCTGACCGGGGCTGAACGACGTCTCACTGCTCCGTATGAAGCATGATAAACATCTACTTTATCAACTAAGTGGAGAAAAAGTAGAATTGCGCGAGTTGAGGCTCTCATTGTCAGCTATGAAACCAGCTATGACAAGCAGCCAGTTTGCTGAACCTGTACTTTTACTACTTTTACTTATATTCAAGCACTTCCTCCTGAAGAAGTGACATCAAACAGATCTGGTTTCTTTTGCAAAACGTTTTTCCTTTACAGACGAAGCTATCGGGGGAAAATGAATCTGACACGCTGCCTTTGTTGTGTGTCAGCCTTCTTTATGAATCCAGGTTTTGTTGAAGACTTTCCAGTGAAATCAAATCCCGGGAACATTGTTCCACCGTGGCCCATTTGCTCTTCCTGTGAAGTACCATAGGAAATTAAAAAATGAGTTTGATCTTTGCAGGGTTTTTTTTTTTTTTTCGCGAAACATTTTCTAACGAAGCAGTAAATTAGTTCCAACTGCGTGAGTAAATAAAATAGTTTTCTTGTAGGAGGGGAGTCGTCAATGTGGTGTTAATTTGAAGTAAAAGCTGTAGGAGGACAAACTGGAAACAGACGAGACGACGACGAGCCTGCAGTGAGGAGAGGAAAAAAAGGAAGTTTAAACTCAGAAGTGTGTCTGGAGAAACGATGCTCTCCCGAAGACGTTACAGGGTGGTGTCCTTGTTTAACTCCATCCCAACGAAATGCACATCACGCACACGAACAAACTGAACTTCACGTCTTCAAGAGCCACGTTTCAGATTCACAGAGTTTGAACCTGATGCAGGTTTGAATCTAAAGCAAATCAGAGGCAACGAATAAATAAAAATAAAGTATGTTTGTGTGGGAGAATGTGGGACTAGAAAATAAACTCATAATCATATATTAACAGTGAATTCTGAACTGATTCTGTTCGTTTTGTTTCATGTTCAAATGAGTAAAACGAATGAAATGAGCAACAAAATAAACAGAAGTGAACAAAATAACCAATAACACGAACAAAAATGACCGAAATGATAAATAAACGGAACCAAAGTGAACGCAATCATCAAAAAAATGATTTATAAAATGAACAAAAATGAGCAAAGTGATCAAACAAAATGAAAAGAAATGAGCAAAATATTTCAAGAAAATTATATCAACCAAGTAATAAATGAAATGAACCAAAGTGAATAAAATGTATGAACAAAAATGAGCAAAGCAGGAACAAAATATTCAACAAAATGGACAAAAATTTACAAAACAGTCAAGAAAATAGAATAATATAATCTCCGGATCTGAATCAGTGTCTCTCACTTCATTTTACTCTGAAATAACTTGGAAACAAGTAAAAAGTTGAGTTAAAATGTGTGACGCGTGGATGTAAAACTGAATCCTCATGTGGACGAAGTAAAGCTGTGACGTCCTGAACAAACACCGTCCACAGTGATGAGGGTTGAAAATGTGTTTAATTCACCGTCTGATTCTCATGAAGCTCCTGTTGTTTTCAGTCCTGGAGAAAAGGTATCAGTTATCCTGCAAAGATCACGCCGAATTCATCTGCAGAAAATGCAACACAAAGAATGTATTTCCTCTGCGGCCTCAGGTCTTTTGAGTAAACAAATTCTTCTCTTGTTTTTGCTTCGTGTAATATCACATGGTACGAGTGTTTCCACCACTTAAAATGAAAATCAACAAAACGAACAAAAGATGAACAAATGTAAAAATCACAGAACAAAAACGAGCAAACAATGAAAAAACAAATCACAAAAACGAGTCCGTTTTATTGAGAAGACACATCCACACTTTACACATTTACCACAAACTTCATCTGCAGAAGAAGAAGAAGAAGAAGAAGAAGAAGAAGAAGAAGAAGAAGAAGAAGAAGCCTCCAGTGTTCTTCATCATTCTTCATGATCGTCAGTGTGTAGTTAAAGCTGTAGTTCGATGTGACGTTGTACGTATGTATCTTTGTTTCTGATCTTCATTTTCGTCTTCTCTGGACTTGGAGTATTTGTCCCACTGAGGAGGAGTCGTTTGACACGTTTCAACACCGTCATCTGCAAATGACGTCCTGTAAATGGTTTGAGAACTGCTTCCAAAACTTTCACCGTTTTTTTTCTACATTCCAGGAACAGCAAGTGATTAAACGTAATTCTTTCCGACGGCGCTTTAATGTCGAGTGATTGAAGCTGGAGGAGTGAAACCGTCCGGTCGGTCGGTTTCACAGTCTGTTGTGTGTTTCTGTTGAGCGACAGATAAACGCTCGAGTCCATGTCGTTGCTTCACTACGTGTTATGTAACAGGAATAGTTCGGTTGCAGATTCAGGATCATTGCAGCAGCGGCTTAAGGCCTCAGTTCAGATGGATTATTGTGGTGTGTTTCATCAACCCTCCTGCTTCTGTTATCACTCAGTGTGAAAAACACACGTTCATAGGATCAGGGCGCAGTTTTTGCACAAACTAAGGCTTCGAAATTGTGAGGATTTGATGATTTTTGTCGTTTTCTTTGGTTTTTTCTATGGTTTGTTGGACATGTTGTTTTTTTATGGTCTTGTGCAGAAGTGTTTTTTCTTATCTAACAAGAACCACCATCCTTGCATCCTAATCAGGGTTTTTAGTTTAATGTCTTTTAGTTTATTTAATTAATGACCTCGGCCTCACTCCGCACACCTGAGATATCGCAGACGGTGAGCTTGACCTTTGACCTTTGGCCACCAAAATCTAACCAGTTCATCCTTGAGTCCAAGTGGATTTTTGTACCAAATTCTAAGACATTCTGTCGAGCTGTTTCCGAGATATTTGCATTTTAAACGTCACGTCACTGAGCTTCTTGAACACATCTTTCAGACCAAACTGTGCCTCTTCTTTTAACAGTTTGGATATTTACTGACATTTACTGACTGATAGTTTCACATAGTTTCATCTGAATGTAGAGTCTGCAGCCTGATGCGATGGAGCTGAACATCAACAGCATATTCTACAAGTTGTGTTTGATTTGTCAAATATGAAATTAAGACATAGATTATTGGAGACAAGAACAGGAGGTCCACAGGTGGTCAATACGTTCCCACCCTCACCTCGCTGGAGGGGGTATGTCTACAACGCCTCGGTGTCCGCATGGTGGAGCTGGAGGAGGAGGTGGAGGAGGTGATGGAGCTGGAGGAGGAGGTGGAGGAGGTGATGGAGCTGGAGGAGGAGGAGGTGATGGAGCTGGTGGAGCTGGAGGAGGTGGAGGAGCTGGAGGAGGAGGTGGAGGAGGTGATGGAGCTGGTGGAGCTGGAGGAGGTGGTGGAGCTGGTGGAGGAGGTGGAGGAGCTGGAGGAGGAGGAGGTGGAGGAGGTGATGGAGCTGGAGGAGCTGGAGGAGGAGGTGGAGGAGATGATGGAGCTGGTGGAGCTGGAGGAGGTGGAGGAGCTGGAGGAGCTGGTGGAGCTGGAGGAGGTAGTGTAGCTGGAGGAGGAGGTGGAGGAGCTGGAGGAGGAGGTGGAGGAGGAGGTGATGAAGCTGGAGGAGCTGGAGGAGGAGGTGGAGGAGGTGATGGAGCTGGAGGAGCTGGAGGAGGAGGTAGAGGAGATGATGGAGCTGGTGGAGCTGGAGGAGGTGGTGGAGCTGGAGGAGGTGGAGGAGGAGGTGATGGAGGTGGAGGAGGAGGTGATGGAGGTGGAGGAGCTGGAGGAGGTGATGGAGCTGGAGGAGGAGGTGGAAGAGGTGATGGAGTTGGTGGAGCTGGAGGAGGTGGAGGAGGTGATGGAGCTGGAGGAGGTGGAGGAGGAGGTGGAGGAGGTGATGGAGCTGGTGGAGCTGGAGGAGGTGATGGAGCTGGAGGAGGAGGTGGAGGTGGAGGAGGTGATGGAGCTGGAGGAGCTGGAGGAGGAGGAGGTGATGGAGGAGGTGGAGGTGGAGGAGGTGATGGAGCTGGAGGAGCTGGAGGAGGTGATGGAGCTGGTGGAGCTGGAGGAGGTGGAGGAGGTGATGGAGCTGGTGGAGCTGGAGGAGGTGGAGGAGGTGATGGAGCTGGTGGAGCTGGAGGAGGTGATGGAGCTGGTGGAGCTGGGGGAGGTGGAGGAGGAGGTGGAGGAGGTGGAGGTGGAGGAGGTGGAGGAGGTGATGGAGCTGGTGGAGCTGGAGGAGGAGGTGGAGGAGGTGATGGAGCTGGTGGAGCTGGTGGAGCTGGAGGAGGAGGTGGAGGAGGTGGAGTCCTAAAACCGTATTCTGGTTTGTAATCCATTAACTCATTTCTTTAAGTCATTTCTTTAAATTTAAATAATAATGTGGTGCATGTTTGTCATTTTCTCTTGTCTAGAGACAAAAGGACAAACTTTTTAAAATTGAACCGCATCATCTGTGTTTTTATATATTTAAACTAATAAATGTAATTCATTTTTCTCAAACCACACTTGAATCTCTAAATGTTTTACACTGTTTCCTTCAGGTGCTGATTCCAGTTTGTAAGAAATATCAATTCTTTCATATAATGACTGAATAATAAGGATATTATGAAAGAAAGTTTCTCTTCTGAATGGGAATAAATAACCAGTAACCTGAGGACGTTTTCCTTTCTAACAGCTTCTGTCTGAAGGATTTACAGGCTGTTTTCATACAATTACTGAAGACATCAAGAATAAACAACAATGGAAATGCAAAAGGAAGAAATAAAAGTAACGTATTGGTATTTTTTCCTCTGACAGCAGCTTCTGCCACTTTACAATTTATATGAAAAGATGTTCTTGTGCAAATCATAATAAAAAAATACTTTATGGAAGCATGAAGGTGTCACTTCAGTCTTCATTAAACTATGACATGCACTCTGCCTCCACTCACGTCTTTGTCGTCTGCTGTCGCTGCTTCAAACCACATTTTCGAGCAGCTGAAGTTCTTTGAAATCGTTTTTTTACGTGTCCTTGACTAACTCGGCCGCAGCGATTCGAGGACACGCCGCCGCGTTCAGCTGACCGCTCGGGAACAACACACGTTTTGTTCACTTCATACGTCACTGTTTACTGTCTGCAGAGCTTTCTCACACTTAATATCATGTATTATTTCTGCATGAAACGCCTCTGAAACGCCTGTGAAACCCCACGAACCTGAGGCGGACCAGACCCGTTAAACTTCACCTCCGACCTTTAACCTGTGCCTCCAGAGCAGCTCCAGGTCAGATAACATTAGAAATAAAGCCGTCCTTTCTGTTCATTTACAGTAACGCTGCAGGAAACAAGCAAAAGATTGTGAATGCAGCCCCTAAAGGCTTTCACTCGTGCTTTGAACTCAAACTCCTGACATAAAAAAGCCTCTTTTTATTGGACGATAAATAAGACGTGTGACAGTTTAGATCCGTGGTTTCCAAACGTTCTCAGCTTGAGACATAAATCCATTTTTTCCTCATTTTCGCATCTTTTTTTGTTGCATCTCTTGCGTCTCTTATGTCATTTTTATCTTGCATCTTGTTTTGTACTTTATGTTTGCATCTCATTTCTTCTACGTCGTCACCTCTTACGTCGTTTCCGTCTCGTTTCGTCTCGTTTCGTCTCCTACAACTGAAGCCTCTCCTCTTCGTCCCACATGTCTTTGCTCAGGTCAACAGTTATAAACACTTAACAACGTATCGTCGTGCATTTTACTGCGACAGTTGAAACGCTTCCTTACTGTTCTTTCACGGAGGCCACGACGCTGCAGAGAAACAGCAGAACATCATGAATGCAGGAACTTCGAACTTAAGCTCCTGACGCAAAAAAAAGCCCCCTTTTACTGCACGACAAACAAGACGCGTGACGTTTCCCCAGACGTGAGGACAGTTTCAGATGAATGAACTGATCTGACCTTCTTTTTTTTTCCCAGACTCATGTCACATATTTTCTGGTAAAATTCCTCAACTCGTCTTTTCTTTTCAACGGTGTTTGGGTGGGTTTTTTTATGTGTTGCTGCTGATGATACAGAAGAACAAACCATACAACAAAACAAAAAACAACAACAAGCGGCGGGGGGTTGTGACTATTTTAAAGCATGACTCAGCCACTATTACTCGAGAGCGAGCACGGGCTTCAGTGTGAGCCACGACGTCCACAGATACAACTGCAGTCCAACGACACCCATTGGCTGAAAGTAGGTCAAATTTAGATTCACGTCATTCCTCGCTGTGGCACCGGCGCTGGATTGTTTCCTCGTTGCTCAGATTTACGGTTAAATTCCAGGGAGACGCAGCCTGAGATGCTCATTTTCTCATATTAGAGCAAATGACAGAAACGGTGTCTGGCAGAAGCATTCGTTTAGTCACATCACAACGGCGTTTTATGTGCATTTATGAACACAAAGCTGTATCTGATCAGACATCTGATCTGTGTCACTGGCACAAACTAAAGCTGCTTTATTCATGAAGGAAAGGACACTGGTTTGATGTGGAGCTGAAGATGCAAACCAATGACTTCTACTTGGAAACGTTTCCTTCAAATCGGTTTGTGTGATCGGTTTGGCTCGTGGAGAGTTTTACTTCCAGCTTAAACTCACACACTTAATGAAAAATCTGTATTTTGCACAATTAAACTGCAAAGTAAAGATCTTTCCAGTGATTTGTCACGAATTATTTAATAGCGTTTGATCAAATTTCACTTCCTGACTTGGTTTCAAATGTTTCTGTCAAGTCTGTGCACAACACAGAAACCTGCGCCGCTAATAAACCTGTCACACATTCCTGCCTGACGTTCCCCGAGGTGTTTCTATTTAAAGGAAAAAAACATGGGAAAGACTGAAACATGAAACATCCTACAACTGTAGTTTACAACACCACGTATACGCCACTGATTTATGCAGAGGGGAAACGTTTCAGGTCAAAAACATGCCATAAAATGACTAAACATCCTATAAAAATCAGGCTATGTGTGATGTTTCTGCTGTTAAAATCTATAATAAAGGCACATTTCACCATTTTATCATTCGTATCAATCAGTTTTTAAGTGACGTGAACTTTAAACAACACGTAATCTTTGTTGATCCGTTTTAAACTTGTGTATTTATAGATACAGCTGCATTTTATACATTAGAGACTCAAACAGTCATAGTGAGTTTCTTTGGTTTATCTCTAGTTTGTAGTTTCAAGAAAATGCGAAAAGGTTTGTGGAAACAGCACAATTCAGAGTTTTTATGTGTTTAACGTTCATGACACCAATATGTGATGTGAAAACAGTTTTCTGATTTCAGATTCTGATTTGTGCGTTAGGACTGCGGACACTTTGAAGACTCACGTTAGGATATTTTGAGGGACTTTTTTCACTGTTTGGACACTTTACGCATCAACTAACAGCAGATTCATGGATCAGTTGCAGCCACGTTCATCCCCAAAAAAGATAAGAAGTGTTTTAAAGCTAAACGCTGATGCAGAACCGTGTCTTTTACTCCTGGTCTAGTTTTTTGCCATAGTTTAGAGTCGTAGGTGCATGTTGAATTCACTACATGTCAGCATTTGTACTGTTTTGTAATATTTGTTTTGAAAGGGACGTCACAAATTGTTGGCATTTTTTTTTTTTAACTTCTGTCTGACCTACTTTGCAGTTTGCACAAGAAAAAAAAATGTTTACATACTTGTAGTTTTTCGTGCAAACTGACAACTTCATATATTCATCTATTTGTGAGAAGAAGGAAACCCTGGAAACCCTGGAAAGCCTTCATGATGAAATCTAGGCGTCAGAAAAAAGTAGGAAACACCTCAGACATCGATGAAAATCATGAGATAAACCAGGTCATTTCTGACAGTGGCAAAGAAAATCAAATGATGTCAAAAGTTTAATTTTTGTCTGTTTCACTGTAACACGACTTCAGGCGAACGCTACCTTTATTCTACATTTTATCTCATGTTAATATGGCATTTGCATCATATATTCGACAGTTCTACGTACAGTATTGCGGTTTAAATGGTAGAAAGACGTGTTTTTGACTTCAGAATGCAACATTTAAACCTCTGACTGTGTGGACGTGCGTCTCTCTGCCATTTTGAAGTCTATAAACTTGATTTAAAAAGCAGATATCGCCATATATGAATGGATTGAATCCGTAAAGTCTGCTGTACGTGTTCTGTAAAGATGGAGTGACCCGCGCAGCTGTAGTTGTCGCGCCCGCACGTTCTTGGGTCGTTTCGGTCAGAATGGCCGTGTTTCCGACGGGCCTGAAGGCGCCACGCTCCCGGCGGCCGGGCGCCTGTTTCTTCCGACAGCCCGTGAAGGCAGCGCCCCGCCCCCCCGGTGCTTTGACGTCAGCGGCGTCCGTCTCCGCACATGGACGGAGGAGTGTAGAGGCTCCGCCAAAGCTGCGCTCCCTCCGCCCTCCTCCTCCAGCTATTTGCCATCCAGCCTCGACGACAGACATCCAGCCGCTCACCGACCTGCTGCGCGGAGGAGTCCCGTCTTCACCCTCCGAGCCCCGGCGCCGTTTCTTCTTTCATCTCGCACGGGCCGGCTCCACAGTTCGGTCGCGTCGTGTTTTTTTTTTGGGGGGGGACATTTCAGTCTTTGCGAGCTTTGTTCTCCAGTTGCCCTTGAAGACATATGGAGAAAATGGCCAGACCTCTTCCATTAAACCCAACTTTCCTGCCGCCGACTCACGGCGTGCTCAAATCCCTGCTGGAAAACCCGCTGAAGCTGCCCTTCCATCACGATGAAGGTACGTGTCGACACGGACTAAACTTGCCGCGCACGTAGTCAGAGACAGGCGGACTCGGGTTTCGGCTCGGCTCGGTTCGGTTCGGCTTCACCGCTGCTTGTTATTGTTGTTCTCTGGACATGAATGGATTTGACAGATAAAACCCCGCGGAGGACACCGGCTCACGAAACACACCGGGAGTGACGTCTCGTAATATTTCACGATCTTTGTGCGAAAAGAAACAGTGTAATCGTATTAGTGCAGGAGCGGCTTAGATCAATAAAACAGAAAGCTGATTGTCTCGGCTTCATGTCAGATGACAGACCGAGGAGAACTTCACCTCCAGCCACAATACTTTCACTTTATTTACGCAAATACTTAAAAAGCGCTGCAGAAATCAGCTGAAAACACGCAGATGTGCATGTGTTGTTATAGTGACGCTGTTTTTAGCTCTGAAGTGCGCGTCCAGCCTTCAAAGCCTTCAACAGGATTTACATTCGCGATGCCAGAAGCTGCCCATAGAGGGCGTGTTTTCTCCTCCGAGTTGTTGATGCTGCGGTGTTTGTGTTGTGAAATATATTGATTGACTTTACGTTGAATGAGTCAAACGAAGACCTACTTTTTGACCTTTTTAAGGGGTCAGTTCAGCTAAAAAAAAAAATGAAAAAAACGTGTGTTGTCAATTAATCACGCGTATAATTTTTGTTGTGTTTTTTTAATACAATGGAGGTGAAGGCAATTAATTTAATTGTGTTCAAAACTTGTTGCCTTTTGGTGTTTTTAAAACTTTTGGTGGATAAATGTTATCACATTAGTTTAAAGTTTGCTTGAGGCTGGAACGCCAGGCGTACTTTCTATTTCTAGTGTTTGACACCCGTGATCCTCCTCTGCCGAGAGACAATGAAATGACTGTGTTCAAACCAGACTTTTAGAGTTTAGACATTTCCACTGCTTTTATTGTCATTGAAGGCTTCACTTTGTTTTTTTTCTGAGTGTTAAAGTGCACAAGTGGCTTTAGTTTAAGTTTTATTTTTGAGGAATTTGCTTGTTTCAGTTTAGTTTTGACTTAGTTTTTCAGGTATTATGAGGAAGACTCGGATTCATTAAAAGTATTGACAAACCGCACAGCTCGATAATAAGCACAAAAATAAAAAGCGAAATTTTTAATTAGTCTGCATTAATATCCAGTGAAGTCCACAGAAAAAAAACCATTTACAACACACTGAGACGGTTTTAAAAGAAGATGCGAACGTCTTGGACCAAGATCAAATATTTATTTAAAAAAAACAAAATGTGATTCCGCTGCTTGATTGAGCCTCATGTCAAAAAATCTACTCCTTGGAAACTAAAAGATTTTAATTCATGTGGTATCGTTCAGTGTACTTTTGATTTCTTTTAGTTCAGTGATCTTTTCACAGCTGGTTTTAGTTTTAAGATAAGATAAAATACACTTGATTTATCCTCTCAGGGACATTAATTTGACCAGTTGCTCAGTACACAATAAAATGAGATAATGAGGTAGTTAATTCCTTATTTACAAGTACATAGTTGTAGTAGTAAAATGTCATAAATGAAGTTGTAAAGTATTGTTTTGTGAATCTGCCGTTGACTGAAATGTTGAGCCTGAGCGTAGTTTTTTTGTTTAAAACTGTATTAACTGTGGTGCAAACACTTCCAGGATTTGGCAAAGACAAGGAGAAGGAGAAGAAGCTGGAGGATGAGAGCAGCACGGCCAGTCACCCACAGTCCGCCTTCCTCGGTCCGACCCTGTGGGACAAAACCCTGCCGTACGACGGGGACAACTTCCAGCTGGAGTACATGGACCTGGAGGAGTTCCTGTCGGAGAACGGCATCCCCGCCAACACAGCCCAGAGCGACCAGAACCCGCAGGCCGCCCAGCCGCCGCAGGCCCCGCCCCCGGCCCCGCCCACGCCCACCGTGGTGGACCTGAGCAGCCGGGCCACCACCTCGGTCATGGCCCCCCAGACCTGCCTGCACAGCCCCGGGTCCGCAGGTAGGAAAACACACCTGCACCGGGTCCACGGGGGGGAGGGAAGGGGGGGTCACACAGCTGTTTGACGTCCTGTCGTCAGCTGTTTACACACCTGCTGCGCGCACACACACACACACACACACACACACACACACCAGAGAGGACAGTCCGTCTGTGTCCTTCTGGTCCCTGAAGGCATCGCCTCCAGCGAGGGCTGCTCACGACCGACCAAAGTCCTTAGACTCCATCCAGTAAACCTGTTGTTACATAATCACCTTATTGCAATTACTTGAGCGTTATTTTGCATAATTGTGATAATCGTCTCCATTCATTTGGGTAAAAACAGCTCGATCAAACTAACAGAAATGTCACACTTTCATCACTATTTCCACATCATTCTGAGTTTGACTCTTTTAATGACGTCATCTCTATTTATGATTATGCATATTTCAATAATAGACTCTGTATATTTATTTATGCCATGTTGGCCCTGTGCAAGCTGTGTTTACAAACAGAAAGGTTCTTTTTATTCACGTTTTCCTGCGTTCCTGCATCAGTAAACAGCTCTTCATCTTCGTAACGTGGACTGCATGTGTATAAATAAACTATTAATAGGGTTATAATATTCTCACGATTTAAAACGAACAGAAAAAGTATCGTTTGATGCCAAATTTCAATACTTAAGGAATAAATGTCCTCCTTTTGTACATTTTTATTAATACATTATGTTAACAGTCAACCTCCAGCTGTGATAAATAGGCTTATTTTTTATTCGTGCTGACCAATAATCCCATTTTCCTCCTCGTCGCGTTATGAACCTGCTCGACGAGATGCTGAATAAGAAAAATCATCGTATTCACACACGCCGTGCATCCACACTCAGCACGTCAGCGTTAATCGGTGTCAGTTTGGAGGCGAATACGAGGTTGGTTTGTGCGTTTGTCGCCACGTGTCGTCATCACAACAGTGATATCACACAGTGCACATTCACCTCGCATCGTGCAGGTCAGGTTATTATGTCGTGAAACTGCTAGAAGTGTCTAAAAATGGCCGCAGGCTGAATGGTAGCACCCAGATTTGCACCATCGTGCTACGGGATGCCATCCAGCTCCACCTGCAGCTCTTTGCTCTTTTACCTCCTGCAGCTTTGTTCTGCTTCGTCTACTTTGTAGTCATTGCTTTTGCCTCAGGTCGGACACACACTGACACACTTCAGCTCTGATTTATGGCTCTGAAACGTACTTGGAGTTCCAGAGTAAAGGCCAAGCAGCAGGTTTGAATGGGCAGAACGGGCTCCGTGTACTATTACAACATGACTCATGTCTGATAAGGTCTCCGGGTGGCGTGGCGGTTGTAAAGGTGTGCAGCAGCTTTTCAACCGCCTCTGGTTTTGTGTGGTTTTTACGTTGATTATTGAGAGATCTCTTACACTAAAATCTTGGCCTGCAATACATTGATCCACTTTCAAGCAACAACATCAAACATTTTACCCAGAAGTTTTTTTTTGTTGTCAAATGCTGCTCGTGTGCAGTTCTACTTTGCCTCTGTAAGAGTTCAGTCATTTTGATATTTATTTGTGAAGACTCGATGACTTACGTTGTATCTGGATGGACTAGTTTCATGAATTTTAAGGCTTTTCACATGTTGTTCTTTCTGAGATCTACACAGATCTAAAGCTGCAGTGATTAAATAATGAGTCAATTAGTTATTTTTAATCATTTCAGTGATTTATCGAGCAAAAATGCCAAACATGCTCTGGTCTAATATGAGTGAATTACTCGATATTTTGTGGAGCTGCTCTGATTTGGTTTGGTCTTGTACACTTTCCTGCAGGATTTCAGTTTTCTGATGTTTTTCTTCTGAGATTTACAGTAACACGAAGTCCTGCAGAGTCCATTTGAGCAAATATGGATAATTTGAGTGATTTTCCAAACGTTGGTCGGTTTCAGCTCCTCAAATGTGAGGTTTTGCTCCGTTTTTGTCTAATATGAGAGATTTACTTCACAGTGTGGCGTTACGACTGCTGCTCAGTGAAAAGTTCTGGATGGATTTACTGAGGAACTTTTTCTTCACATTTTGCAGACAGATGCAGGGTTTTCCGTGCACCATCTAAACCAGAGTAGTCGTTGTCTCCAGTTAGTCCGGGTCGAACTTCTCTGACAAGTTTTGGTTTGAGGCTTTTTGGACGTTGAGCAGGTTTTATCTGCTGTAGCGTTTTTACATTTTTGTTGGTCCAGAATGATGTGAATTTGTCGATTTCGTTTACTTTCCCCGACTGTGCACCACAGTCTTCCACAAGTTTAGAGAAAATGCACCTAAACCTTGTGAAGAAATTGATGAAGTTCCAGGCTTATGAAGATCTATCGAGTAAAGAAAGTGGAATGAGTGATTCCAGAGCTGCTGGTTTGAGTCTTCTGCGGGTGTTACTGCTGCTTTCGTTCTCTCGCTGCGGTCGTCACATGGAGTTTTTCACAATGGGAGAAGCTTTTTTCAATAATGAGCTGACGTTAAGTGGGCAGTCGATGTTTAAACTGTGTAACCGAGTTTGTTAAGCAGCTGCCAGACTCTATTTGGATTTTCAATCCACCAGACACCGACCGCCTCTATAAACATAAACAGAGTCAATTCTCAACAGGGCAAAACCAAACCACGGCGCTGTTTCCCTCCCGGAGCGAGCGCAGAAAGGCGCCTGGCAGCAGATCTGATCTGAGCACACGAGACAGGCTGACACGAAACGCTCGTTTGTGTTTGTGTTTTAACAGTGAAGAAGAGGCCGAGCGTTTGATGAACAGCAGCCACTGAAAGATCAATGAGAAGCTTAATCGAGTGTGTTAAAGGATCATCAAGTCTAACATTCAAATCCCACAAACGCAGATTAAACTTCTGTTCTGTTGTCTATCGATCCCAGCGATGATTAAAGACCTGGTGATGATGGAAGATAGAGGAGATGGATCACACCATTAGTTTGTTTGACGAGTCTTTTTGTCTGTTTTTTCTTTGGGGGTGAAATCGACCGCAAAGTCGGTCCAGAGTTTTCCAGACGTTGACGTGATGTTTGCAGCCTCCACGTGGTCTGTCCGTCAGTCGAATAACTGAAGAATAGGAGGCAAAATAACTGGATGAAGGAGACGCTACTTCTGCCTCTGCTGCGATAGTCGGTGTTTGTTTGTAGCAGAGGAATAATTAGCATGATGAGTCACTAATGGACTTCGAGTTACTCATTACTATTCTTTAAATAAACCGAGAATAAAACAGAGCGTAGCTACAGCCCGACAACCAATAATATCTGAGCAAAGTATCGACGAGTAGACGTTAAACTGTAGACAACTGAGTGAGAAATTGAATTAACAGGTGAATGTTTTAAAAGAAGAAGAAGAAGAAGTCTGATCATGATCTCAGTCATAAATGCATAATGAGCTGAAACAGTCGTCGCCTCCATCCTGCAACAGTCCTAAGAGTTTAATAGTCTTATTTAAACATGAAGACATTTAGAGACGTTTGAGGAGCTGAAAGCGGCGACTGGTTTTCACTCTGCCTCGTAATGGAATTAAGATGTTAATAACATGTCAAAACAACAGCGAGTGAATGAATAATAGACTCATCCAAAGGCAGCAAAGTGACTCATATTGGTCTAAAAATGGAGCTTTCATTCATGGCTGTTTCTGAGGTGCAAGTTAAAAGATCACGTATGATCCATGCGTCATAAATCAAGTCTGAGGAGTTAATTAAACAAACTTCTAGACATGTCTGTACTTCGCTTAGATATTGTTTTGGAGACGTAGTCGAGGAGGAGGGCTGGGGAATAAGACGATCATTTTCGTCATCGCAGTAATTATGTTGTTTACATTCTCGGCTTTGTTTCACTTCGTTTTACTCGAGCGTATCTCGACGTGGAACAAACGTTTTATGATTAGAATAGGTTTGAATGTCGTGCATCTAGATTTGTGAAATGTTCTGCTGTTTAATGATAAAGGCTTTTAACAAAATAAGACTAAACGTGTGTGATTACGTCTTGTTTCATCTTTTAAGATTAATGTAAAACCACAAACAACCGTCTGGTTTCTCCAACTTTCACTCAGGCCTAAAAAGCAGCCTTTAAACTTTAAAGAAATAATGATTTGACGTTAATCGTGATAATTATCGCTGTCGACTGACGTGAACATTTTTATTGTCACGTTTGACCAACCCTACGTACAAGCCACACAGATATTATTAATATATATTAATGATGTTCAAATACATTTAACGACTCATTTTATCATTTTTTTTAGTCCGTCCATGAGAATGTCGCCATCTCTGATCAATAAATCTCCTCTGTCACACGATCGTTAAGTGAACACCTCGTCTCCA
>JAPQRN010000026.1:18626260-18636694 GCA_037367275.1 Coranthus polyacanthus
GGGGGGACCCCGAGGGAATCCCCAGTACGTAAACAAGATGACGTAATAAGATGCGCTGCACCTGATATTGAACTTTGCCCCCTTTCTGCCCTCTTTGCCCCCTTTGTGCCCCCACAGACACGATGAGGTCTGCGCTGCCTGGACCCGGTTCGTCCCGCCAGGGCGGATCGGCCTAACTAGGGCTGGGGTATCCCCGTGTCAAGGTGTCTCTGACTGATAGGGCTGTTTGTGTGTCACGCGGGCCTTATCTCCGTCACCCCGCCGCCGCGTTGCCAAGCGACCGCAGGTTTCGAGGGGGTCCAGCGCTTCCGAGGGTCGACGTCGTTTCGTATGGGTGTTCCCACTCCCCACGTCCCGTCTGTGGGCTCATCGTGTCGTTAGCCGCTGGCTCACTTCATCTCCGCGCTCACTGAGGCTGACGGAACGGCGACCGTCCTGTTCCAGGTGCTGCAGACCAGGTGGGAGTACCTGCACGCAGGTAGGGGTGTGGCTTTATCTGGACCGCTTTGACACGAGGGGGCTACGGGTTAAAGGTCAAACAAGATGGATAAAATGTACCTCAATGTCTTTGACCGGTTTGTGAGATAAAGGCGGGAGTCTGGATGAACGTTAACCTTTACAACCTGTTTGTTAAATATTCTTTTACGGTATTTCAATAATTGTTCCATACATTGTTTTTATCGCTGAACTCATTTTTGCTGCTTTATGAACAACGACAACAGTCATCACGGAGGTCAGGTTTGAAGCGGATCCTCATATTCACAAAACACTTCATTTTTTAACTGTATTTGACCTGCTTTTTGCTTTGACTCTCAGTGTGAAGTGGATTATTCCTCCATCGACACGAATGTTAGTGAATATTCACCTGCATAACTCGTCTTATTTGTAGATGTGTGTGTTGGTTCTTCTTTATCAGGTTTGGACATGTAACTTTGACTAATAACTTCTTTTTTTTTTTTTACTGGATCCTGTTGAGTATCTGCTTGAATTAAAGTTTGAGTTTCACAGAAGAAACTTGAAATGCAGAATAATACTAATTTTTTTTTTAAACTATTGTCTAAATGTGACAGTTCTTGAGGTTACGCAGTGCGTCCTGTGTAATATTCCAGTTTTTCACTGAAGAGAACAGAGTTTTCTGGTCGACGAAGGGTGGAACCAGAAGATAAGGCACCGTGCGTCTTCATTTTGAAACTTAAACTTGGGCCACGTTCTCAACGGCAGATTGTCTATCTGTCCGGAGATGTGGCTCTTCAGTCGGACGACATTAAATAGTTTATATCGACCTGGACGTTACAGAGAAACGGTGAAAGCAGCCAAGTGTTGACATCAATGATTGTACATTACACATGTTGTGTTTACTGTGTCCATTTATTCCTTTTGTTTTTAGGTAATGCATAAGAATCCCTGAGAAGTAAAAGGGCAACACCGGAAAAAAAAACACACCCATGGAAAATAATTTAAGTTTTGAGGAGGTTGGTTTTTTTTTTTGTTTTTTTTTTTAATTCCACTGTTATCTGTCTGTACATGTCAGATAAAACGTACAGCGTTAGGTGTTAATAAGATAAGGAGTACGTCTTCAGCTAAATTTCACGTTACACCTGTTCTCCAAACCCCTTTCAATGCGTGGAAAATTCACGACGTTGGAGCTTGATGTTTCACGCAAACCCACGGAGCATGAACAGTAATGTGCATTTAAAACGCCGTGTTTTTGTATGTTTTTCACTAACGCCTCCTTCGTGTCTTTCGTCTAGGGCAGTGACATGTCATATGAAGACAATGACTTTGCGCTCCCCTCTCCACTCAGACTGTAAGTCATTCCTCTCACTTAAGCCTCTGTGTTTCATCCAAACGTTTACCTGTGCAGGTGCCTTGACCCAAACTACAATATATGTATATTCACAAGTAAATTCTGCATCCTGTTTCTGATCCAATCTTCCCTGTGACGAACCGAGTCCATTCTTAAACCTCATAACTAAGTTTCAACCAAGACCCGAAGTCAAGAGCAAATGATGCTGATAAGAAATATCTTGAGCAACGCTGCCCCCTTGTGGCCAAAGGCAGAATAGCATGAGGTGGACTTGATGATGGACTCTTAGATCTTTTTCTATTTGACTGATTTGTCTACAATTACAGATTCCTACAGTCCGTTCACGCCTTTTGCATGAAAACACTCATTTTTATCCCCAGGCAGCGTAATCGGCCTCTGGTACATGAGAAGCTTCCTTCATATTTCTGTTTCTCCACACCTCCAGGACTCCACCAGACCACGTCGGCATCTTCGACGAAGAGACGAAGAGGCAGGAGGAGGTGAATGAGCCCCTGATGGAGACCGTCGTGATCCCCAGTGATTCGGAGGGTGAGCTCTCCTGACACAGTGGTGGAATGGAACTCAGTACTTTTACACAAATGCTGTACTCAAATACAAACTTGAGGTATCTGTAATTGTCCGGCAGCTTTAGTTACTGTTCAGTTTATAGTTTTCCATCCCCTTCATGTCCAGTGAAAACCACGCATCTCCGAAGGTTTGTGATAAACTCAAGGACCAAGTGTTTCCTTCGTGGGTTGAGCTTAAAGTTCTCCTCCTTTTTAATCTAAACGAACTCATCACTCGTCACAAAGCTGAAAACAGGCCTGTTTTTCTGAGCGCATGAAAGGTTTCTGACAGCGGCTCTGACAGGACACGTGACCATCTCATAGAATGTGATGCACTGATGTAGATTAAACTGCATGAAGTAGTTAAAAAGAGCTCAACCTTAAACATCTACAGCAGGAACACTAATCAAAAACATCACATATAATAGTAAAACACTGACAGGGACCATTTTACTGCACAATGTCTATACGTTTGCTCTAAAGTAACGTTTTGAGTATTTTCACAGTCTGGTATTAGTACTTTTTCTTAAATTATCTGAATACGTACGATTTGACCATTAAAATCTGTGCCTTTCGTCTCTTATTCCAGCCTTTCTCAACCTGAACACCAATGCCACCACAAGAGGGGACGCTCAGGTCGGTCAACGTGTTCTTTTCTCTCAAAATACAGACCGGTGTTATAGCGTTACGTTCATCATTTAACCACACCGCGTTGCTGCAGGCTTACGTGGAGCTGAATGAGCTCCAGGGCAGCAGCTGGCAGGAGACGGCCCGCTGGGTCGGCTACGAGGAAAACTTCAACCCCGCCACAGGAAAATGGGGCTCTTCTCACGTCTCATATCTCACCTTTAAGAGCTTGATCCAACTGCGCAAAGCCATGAGTACAGGTAACTTTGAGGCCTTAAATGAAAAGGAAATCTGTCATTTATTGAACTTTTGAGATGAAAAGTTTGGCTTTTTTTTTTACCTTAATTGTGGTGATATGTTTTTGTTTTTACGTTTTTGTGTTGAGCGCCTGGTGCTTCTTTGTTTTGTTTTGTTTTCCACTCATGGATTTTCGTTGTTTTCTCTCTCTCTCTCGCGACCCACAAGTGAAATCAGTCGATCAGATTAAAAGCAGCATCAGTGTGAAACCCGTGTCCATCTCACACACGTTTAGGTGCCGTCATCTTTGACCTGAATGCCGGCAGTTTGTCTGCTGTGGCTGAGAAAGTGGCTGATGAGCTGCTGAACAAAAATGAGATTCGTGCCAGCGATCGCGACGCACTGCTGAGGGCTCTCCTCATGAGACGCAGGTACCCACTGCCCCACGTTTCACTCATGTTTTACATTTATACCATGAAAACGCACGCACTCACGCTCATTTTATCTGTGCTTTCAGTCAGACCGGGGCTGTTGAGGTTACTCCCTCTGGAGACATACAGATGCAGACCTTTTCTGTTTCTCAGAAGGTACACTTTATTTAGGTTTTACTCCTTTTTTCTTCATCTGATTCCTTTAACAAAGCATTCCCAGGACATGTATTAAGATATCCCGGTTAGGGCTGTGACTAATGATTATTCTCGTTGTCAGTTAATCTGTTAAATCTCAGAAAACGGTGAAAAGGTATTCCTCAAAGCCCAAGATGTCTTGTTCGTTTAGTGTCTTGTTTTGTTCACAACCCACAGATATTCAGTTTACTGTCACAGAGGACGAAAGAAACCAGAAAATATTCACATTTAAGAAGCTGCGATCAGAGACTATAGACTTTGTTCTTTGAAAAATCACTCACATTGATCATCAGTTGATTGGTTGATGATTGCAGCTCTAATCTGAGTTGAGTCTTACTGTCGTGTTTGACATTCATTCACAGAGAGACAGCTCCGACAACGTGGAGGCCTCAGTCGTCCTCTCAGGTACGTCCACATTATGAAGTTCACGTGTTTAACAGTACGATTCAAAGTAAATGTTTCCAAAAACCATTGCCATGATGTTTTTAAGTAACCAGTGATCACATTTCCTACGGTGCACGTACATACAGTGACTAGAAACTGAACTGTGATATTCCCTGATATTTAAATTCACCTTTTAATTCTCACAAGGTGTCGTGGACGCTCTGCAGAAGCCGGTGGTGGCCTTCGTCAGGCTGCAGGACTCTGTGGTGATGCCGTCTGCTCTGGAGTCTCCTGTCCCCGTTCGCTTTGTGTTTGTCCTGGTGGGTCCGAGCCAGAGCGGAGTAGACTACAGTGAAAGTGGACGTGCGATGGGCGCTCTGATGGCCGACTGGGTGAGAGCCAAGTGGACGTGGGTGGAAGGAAAAGAAGGTGTAGTTTTGTAATGTTGGTTCGGGTTAGTAGGAGCTTTCTGTGCTGCTGTTCTCGTAGGTGTTTTGTCTGGAAGCGTTCTTGGCCCAGACGGACAAGGATCTGACCGACGCCATCGCTGACTTCATGGACTGCAGCATCGTCATCCCTCCCACTGAGATCCAGGACCAGGGGATGTTGGAGCCAATCATCAACTTCCAGAAGAAGATGCTGCGAGACAGAATTCGCCCATGTGACACCCGCCTTGCCTTTGGTGACAGGGTCAAAGGTCAGCAGTGAATGCTGTTTTTACAGTGTATGGCATTCTGGACTATAACATGAAATGATCATTTCATCTTATTTTCACAAAAGTCAGGTCAATTTTCTTTAGTCCAACATCACATTTGCCTTAAAATCTGTCCAGTATGCCAGAACCAGGTTTCACAACTCGAGGAATTTGTCCTGGTATGTAGGATAATAAATAAAATACACAATAATCAATAAACAGAGAAAAAAGGTAACAAGAAGAAATCATATAGACACATAGACAATAAAAAACAAGTGCTATACGCAGAAGTAAGAAATTAGAAGTAATACAAAGGTAAGTACTTTAAATCAAGAGACGTGAAGTTAAATACAAAATGAATTAAGCATAAAACACATAATAAAATAACTTACAATAGAGAAAACATCAGTAAAACAACATTCAAAGCAAGAGAAAGCAAACAAAAACAGGATAGAAAGCTAAAAGGAGTCAAACAACTAGTATATAGTTATACAAAGTAAAACATATAAAAGGCAAGAAATAGACTGGGTCAAATGGGTCAAATGGGTCAAATGGGTCGCGGAGCTGTTTTTACTGGGTCAGAGTAATAATATAATCTACATGTCATATCTATAATATGACATGTGAACTGACTCATTATTTGTTTACTTCTCCAGTTGAGAAGCCTCCAGAGGAGCCGAGGGAGGATCCTCTGGTCCGTACCGGCTACCCTTTCGGCGGGATGATAAAAGACGTAAAACGCCGTTACCGCCACTATATCAGCGACTACACAGATGCTCTGAACGTTCAAGTCCTCGCCGCCGTCATCTTCATCTACTTCGCCGCCCTGTCTCCGGCCATCACTTTTGGAGGGCTTCTGGGTAAAACACAGTCCCACGTAGGAAACTGATTAACATTAAATGCTGATGATGTTTTTGAATGTCTACATATTCCCTTCTCTTTAGCCGACAAAACAGAAAAAATGATGGGTGTCTCAGAGCTTATGATCTCAACCAGCATCCAGGGTGTCATCTTCTGCCTCATCGCCGCCCAGCCCGTCCTCGTTATCGGCTTTTCAGGACCACTGCTGGTGTTTGAGGAAGCTTTTTACACCGTATGTACAATTCCTGATGCTGAGAAAAAAATCAATCTTTAAAGTGCTATTCATTCTTCATAAACACACTGCTCATGTTCCTTCATGTTCTAGTTCTGCCAGGCCCAGGGCATCGAGTACATCGTGGGTCGTATTTGGGTGGGGATGTGGCTCATTGTGATCGTGTTCATCATCGTGGCCGTGGAAGGCAGCTTCCTGGTTCGATTCATCTCCCGCTTCACTCAGGAAATCTTCTCCATCCTCATTTCTCTCATCTTCATCTACGAGACCTTCAATAAGCTCATCAAGGTCTCCCCGCTGCTTCTGTTCTTTCATTTCACTCCGACCATTTCACTGCAGCTGCCTCATTCTGCATTTTACCTCCTATCTCTGCACTCATGTACCTCCATCTCGTTTCGTTTTGCTCAGATCTTCAAGACTCACCCTCTGATTCTGAACTATGACCATCTCAACCAAACACTGGACAACCCCTTCCACACAATCATCAAGACGCACTCTGAGCTCCATGATGACGGCAACATAACAGTTCATCATGAGGAGGTCGAAAGGCCCTTCCCCAACACTGCCCTGTTGTCCATGTGCCTTATGTTTGGGTGTTTCTTCATCGCATACTTCCTCCGTCAGTTCAAGAATGGTATATACCTTCCTGGCCCGGTAAGATCACATTACTAGACCCAGAGGAAGAGTACTCGTTGGCACCTAAACTGGAAGGCCGAGGAATTCTACATTCTGTTATTGTGACTACAGTATTGTGCATGTTCTCTTAATCTCACTAGATCCGTCATTTGATTGGAGATTTCGGCGTGCCCATTGCCATTTTCTTCATGATTGCTGTGGATATCAGCATTGAGGATGCTTACACTCAGGTAACGGCTGTTAGTCTTTTCAAACACGTAAACACCTCCTAACCCGTTGAACAACCGAAGAAACACATGTTTTACTGATGTTTTACTGCACCCGTACAGTTTAAAGAGTATTTACAGCTCACTGACATTGTTTAGATTTAGATTTAGCAATTTAGAAGAGTACATAAACCATGATCATAACCCAGTGTGCTTATCTGTTACATATAAATGAGGTACATTACCGTCATTGTGTCTTCTTGTAGAAACTGGTCGTGCCCAAAGGTGTCGAGGTGACCAACCCCAGTGTCAGAGGCTGGTTCATTAACCCCATGGGAGAGAAGAAGGCTTTCCCCTTCTGGATGATGGGCGCATGCTGTGTGCCAGCCGTCCTCGTCTTCATCCTCATCTTCCTCGAGTCCCAGATCACTACGTGCGTAGACGCGAAACCCTCTGCTGCATTTAAAGCAAATGAAACCCTCTTTTCTTCCAGCCTTTCTTTCTCTTCTGAATGCCCTTTGTCTCTTTGGATTGCCAGGCTGATTGTGAGCAAACCTGAGAGGAAGATGGTGAAAGGGTCTGGCTTCCATTTCGATCTGCTCATCCTGGTCACCATGGGGGGCATTTCCTCCATCTTCGGAGTGCCCTGGCTGAGCGCTGCCACTGTGCGATCCGTCACCCACGCCAACGCTCTCACTGTCATGTCTAAGGGCCCGAAGCCCGAGATTGAGAAAGTGATCGAGCAAAGAATCAGTGGCATCCTTGTGGCCATCATGGTTGGTAGGTGCTGCCACCTACAGCGCTGATGCAGATACAGCAGCTCCGTGTGAAAAGTCATTTTCCTTCACGACCTCTCATTTCCTCTGTGATTTCCAGGCGTTTCTATTTACATGGAACCAATTCTGAAGATGATTCCTATGACCGCCTTGTTTGGCATCTTCCTCTATATGGGTATCACGTCTCTCAGTGGAATCCAGATGTGGGACAGGATGCTTCTGCTCATTACGCCAAAGAAATACCATCCCTCAGATGCCTACGCCACCAGGGTATCTATCCTCTTCGAATAGTCTCCATAAAGCGCTCTTATGTCAGGACAAAAATAACTCAAAATGCAACGTCAATTTCAGGCTGTGCAGGTATCTATACCCTGTAATGCGCACAGACGTAGAATGTACTTTTGCTCGAGTAAATATGACGTCCTTGTACATTTTATGCAGTTTTATACTCTCACTCCACTCCACTCGTGTGGCCGTTTTAGTTGCTTTTCAGATGACAACTTCTCATCCCCTTCCTGTCCGTTCAGAACAGAATTTGCTGGAAAATGCACCGCCTCAAAGCTGAAAACAGGCCTGTCTTTCCGAGCTCATGTTGACTTTGTTTGTGGCTACGATCTTACAGAACACGATGCTGCAGATTCGACTACACACTGTATTAGAAGTAGTTCAGATGAGCTCGGCGGCGAAGCGCAACATACGCGCATTTACGCAACACTAATTTGAATTAAAAAAAACATCAAATGTGACAGTAAAACACTGACAGGGACCGTTTTACTGCACAGTGAACACCGACGTTTCAAACTTTAAGTACATTTTTGCTGACTTTTAAAGCTTTTGAACTCTTATTTGTGGCGGAGTATTTAAATAAAGGATGCGAATACTCCTCCCTCCGCCGAATGCGCACTTAAATCGGTAAGTACGCATACATGTACAGTCTAACGCAAAGCAGTAAGAAACATTTTGTAAAAGAGGTGTTGATTCAACGCTTTAGTGGCGCGTTTTCTCAACACAATTCCTCAATACATAGGAGTTAAATATCAAGGACGTTGCTTTAAATTGTACCGGCGTTACTGTTCTCCTGTCTGACCAGATGAGTGTTGTGCCTTGTGCAGGTGAGCACACTGCGGATGCATCTCTTCACTCTGATCCAGCTGGCCTGCCTGGCTGTCCTGTGGGTGGTGAAGATCAGTCCCTTCTCCCTGGCTCTGCCTTTCGTTCTCATTCTCACCATCCCTCTGCGCATGCTCATGACCGGCACGCTCTTCTCTGTCATGGAGATGAAATGCGTAAGTGCCGCTCCGTTGTATCCGTGCGTGCGCTTCGGCCTCGGCCACTGCTCTTCTCACAACGCGTTTTCCCATTGTGTTTGCAGCTGGACGCAGACGACGCCAAGGTGAAGTTCGAGGAGGAGGCCGACGGGGACGCGTACAACGACGCGACTCTGGCATAAGCGCGAACCACGCGTCGTCTTATTTATTAAGGTTTTATTTACCATCCATCAAATCATGTTGGTGTCAAAATGTCATGTCGGGTGTCTTCAAAACCGTGTATTTTGTAAGCGAATCTCTGTAGTTTTAAACTGTTGTGTTTTACCTTTAACCTTTCGTGGAATGCACCTCTTATTTTTAAAACTCGCACATTAATCCTGTGCCTTACTTAGCATGTGTGACCACGTATCCCTTTACAGAAGAAGTCAAACAGACGGAGACATACGACTTGACCTTAACGTTGCTCGGATTCTACAGTTTTGCTGCAGTTGCTTTTTATTGCAAGTTTAGTGTTCAAAGTCTGTCCATTTCCTTCAGGAGAAACAACTGAATTGAATTCTAAAAATAAGAGATATTTTCCCCTCAAAACCCAGATAATGTACTTTTGCAGGACCATCGCATGCCCCCGTCTCTCCTTTGTTTATTGTCACATGTTTTAAATTGTGTTACTTGAGTTTGCCTCATGTATAGTTCACTGAACAGCGTGGCCTTCGCTGTTCAGCTGAACTTTACAGATTGTTAGATTACTTTTAAGCGAGCCATGTGTTTAAGACAGTGTGTAAGTGCTTCCAGAATTATAATGAGCAGTATTGAGCAGATAGTATAAGTTCAAATCTAATTATTTGAGGTGATGATGATATAATCAGGGAAAAAAATGTATTTGTAAATGTATCGTATGCCTTTATTGTGACGCCGACCGTGTGTTTTTGTGCTTAAAACGCTGTACATGCTTCAGATTAACACTTTATTAAAAATAAAAACAGCTTGTAAAATGCTTGGTTTTATGAACTCGTCACGAAACACCACTCACAGGAATATCTTGTCATTTTATCGTGAAAGAGACAGGAGGGGGTGTTCAATTGGACCCAGATCCCTGCCACTCAGCCGCATGCTGCCTTCAAGGTTATCAAGTACACCCCTGTTTCCAAAACAGCATGGGCTCATTACTGTCATTTTGAAGCCAAACGACAAAAAGGATTTGCAGCAACACGGCTCTTCTCTGCTCTAATTTGCAAAGAAATGTACATTTTGAATCAGCTGGAGATCAAATATGATCCAATATGACTAATTTTCGAGGAGGATTTGGTGCTATGGAGGCCTCAAACGCACAAACCAGTTTAAAAAAAAAAGTACAAAACTTCTAGCGACTTTAATTTTGCATTTTTACTCCGTCACCGAATGCAAAAAATATCACCACAAACATTAACAATTGCACACATTGCTGACATTGTGATTCGGTTAGTTGTGCAGCTCTAATCCTACTACAGTGAAAAGTGGTTGAAAGTATAGCATTT
>JAPQRN010000026.1:18636794-18648163 GCA_037367275.1 Coranthus polyacanthus
ATTGCTGACATTGTGATTCGGTTAGTTGTGCAGCTCTAATCCTACTACAGTGAAAAGTGGTTGAAAGTATAGCATTTCTCAGAATATTAACCAGCTGAAACTAAGTAAGGAGTAAAGATGCACCTTGAATAAGAAAATATAAATGTTTATTAAAAAGGACAAGAAGGCACGAAACTGAAATTAGTTTGTGGTCTCAAGCCTACAACATGCTGTACTTCACAAAAAAAACAAAAAACAAAAAAAACAGCGTTACAGAATAGCACAAAACCAGATAATTCTGAATGACAGCCTGTCAATTCTCTACGTCGACGAAAAACGTAAAAAGCTGGAGGTTAACGGACGAGAAGGCGCCGTTTTGACGAAAGCCAGATTTCCCACAGCAGGGGAACGCAGCACGGTTTAACAAGGCCGAGTGCCTGAAAGTCATTTGTTTTCCCTGAATCAGACTGACTGGATTGGACGGCCCGGGGTTCCGCCCACAAACACACAAGGTGGAGTTGAAAAGAAAAAACATGCAGGGCCAAAATGAAGCTGTCAAACAGCCGCTTCACGGTTTGCACCAAGAGGTTTCGAGCAATGTTAAAAGACACGGAGGCAGCACTGTTAGTGGACATGTCAGACAGTTCTCTCTCAAGTTAATATCTGGCACTGAAATTAAAATGTGAAAATTATAAACTTTTTTTTTTTTGGGGGGGGGGGGGGGGATTGCATTTTATGTTAATTTATGTAACGTTGGAATAAGTTGCACTGTTTTGCACTAAAATGATATAACCGCAGTGACAACTTTCGCTTTTATCCAACTACCGGCTAAGTGTTCGAGGTGCAAACTTCGGCTGGAGATCAGACGCGGTCGGCCTCCGGGACTAAAAATAATCGCCCTCGGTTGGGTTCAGAAACAACGCTACGAGATCGGAGGGAAAAAAAATGTGGATGTCTCGGCGTAGCGAAATGGTTGGATGGAGAGAGAGGAGCTGCTGCGCGTTGAGTGGAGGGAGACGGCAAGTGAGATGGAGGCGGGGGGGAAGGACCATCTCTGCGGGGACTGGAGCCCAGGACGGACGGCGCAGTGCTGGCTATCGTTCAACCCTCCCCTTCTTCCTCCACAACGAGACCGAGGCTCACGCCGAGAGACAGGTAAGCCAACACAACAGCCGCTCGGTTTCATAACACGGCGAGAGTGCGCGACGAACAAACAAATAAGCCACAAAAACCGCCAAATGTACGTTTAACGTTGGTTTTCGTTTTCCCGGTTAAACGCCTCGACCGCTAGCCTCTTTGTACTATCGACGTTAACCGACCGCTGTGGCAGGGTACAGACGAGGTCGGCCATACCCGAATTTCTTGTCCTCTACAGCGGGGAAGAAACTGGATGCAAGACCCGTAGGTAAACGCGTTATTTTCTCTAAAAACGTACCCAGTGACTGGTTTATGCTAATTCCCCCCCCATCGAAACTCGACCGTTCGTGCTGCACGCGGGGTGTCTGCGTGGGGGAATTAACGGTGGTTTCCGCGCCGAGACCTCCATGCGGCTGTTGGCGGAACAGCCAGCCGCCTCTCTCGGTTAGCCATCAGGGATCTCGGTTTAATATCTCACCGTGCAGAGACTCGCCCTCTCTCTCCCCCTCTCTCTCTCACTGACTAGCCCAGAACCACCGACGACCGAGCGCGGAGAACCCGCCTTCTTGCTCTCGTTTATGCGCTTTTGGATCGAGAGAAGGGAGTCTGTTACGCCCTGGCTTTAGGTTTAAGCTCCGTTTTCGCTGTTTGCAGTGCGCCATTGGACCTTGTCACGGTAGGTTTCCTTGTAGAGCTGAGCTGAAGCATGGCGGACCTGGAGCTGTTTGTCGCGCCAGTGAAGCTGCTCAGCCTCGGATATTAACATGTTTCTTTTGAGCTATCGGTAACAAATAGCTACGCTTCACCCGCGTACGATTTTAGCCGAAATTGTAAATCGCAGCGGTTGAATGAGCGGTTCGAAAAAGCAAGATTGAGATCGGCCGTTATTTGGCTGTGTTTTCCATTTTCTTCGTTCTTCCTGCGCCTCCGCAAGCCCTTCTAACCCACCACCATGACATTTATTTCGGACATTTTAACTAAATTGCTCAAACCCGTTCGTCCATAACTATACGACTATACATTTACCCTGGTGTTTTAAGCTAGCTCACGCTATTGTGTTAACCGCAAAAAAAAAAAAAAATATTTGTATAGATCGAAACGTGTTGTGGGTCTACCTCCGCGGAAAGAGGAGATTCTCATTACCGTCAAACGTTTACCGGGTCTATTGCTTTGTACTGAAGACTTTTCCGTAAAGCTGTGACTATAAATATATTGTAAAAGTGTGTAATTTCGGCTTCATTTGTCGTGCCAAGCTGCCCTTGGCAAAGGTACCCGAGCTCCACATTCTCCCCATATGTTGCCTATTTAGCTTAAAATGTAAGATAAAAAAACTTGTGTTGTAACTGCTCCAGTTATTCGCTGTAGCATTTTTTTTTTTAAAGTTACTTAAAAGGTGAAATCGATGGTTTAAGTGCGGCTGGGTCACACGGTGGACACCACAGTGAGCTGGGGCCATCAAGGACACGACGAACAACGAGCAGCCGCCATCATTGGAGCACAGATCGGCTACGCCTCGTTAAAGAATGCACTGGGTTTTGCTCTTATATTCCCCACACTGAAAGCCAAAACCCCGAATAAAGGTGACTGGAACTACTCGTGACACACATTTATTATTCGAAAGCGACAACATGTCGGTTTCCTCGCTCCGGTCTGGGTAAACGGTCGAAGAGAAGATTATAGGTTTGCATGGCGGAGCTAGATCCGCGTCCATCGGTGATGAGGCGCCTTTGCCGAGTGGCGCATTTGGCTGCAGTGCTTCCAAGCCACCATTCCCCCTCGTCGGAGACCAAAAGCAGATCCCCCGTCCGTGGTCAGCTGGTCGCCTACAGCTGCCTGTCCGTCCACGTCCATTCGCTTCCTCCTTCCGTGGATCCTCCCCAACCTCCGCTCCGACAGAAAATCCTCCATTACCGAGCAGACCGAGCGAGAAAATGGTCGCTCTTGTGCGTCCGCGATACTTTTATTGCGGAATAAGAATAGTGCTAATACGCCAAATTCCAGCTCTGGTAGAATTTGCTCGACGGAGACTCCTGTTGTCGTAGCTAGTTGAAGCCCTCCGCAGTGTTATTTGAGATTTGAAGCCGTCACAAGCAATAGCCTATGTCTCACCATGTAGCGTAAACGTTTAAGGGGCGGTGTAATGAACATAAACCATTATGTCGAGGCAAATTTAAATCCCAACCCTGGAAAACATTACGGTTCTACTTTTTTATCACCGGCAAAGCACTTTTTTTTTTATCAAAACAACTGAAATGTTTTGAACATTTTGCCAATAAACAACATTTTTCACGAAATCCTGATATTTAAAAACAGTGTTGTTTGAGTGCGTTTTACATTGGATTTCTGTTACATTGCTTTCCCCCACTAATAAATATATTGAATCTATGATTCTAATTATGCCTTCTGACTTAATTCTCATTTGTTTTGTAGATACACAATAGTACACCCACAAATGAATGGAGAAATGGAGGCAGCCACCCATGACCAAGGTTTGATCTTATTTTCCAGCTGTCTCATTTTTATCCTTCAATGACTCATTTACCGGCATAACAATATCTGCCACGCTGGAAACTTAACTTAATTGCCTCCTGTAACTACAGGTTTCATTAGCTATTATACGATTGATTTCAGAAATTAAAACCACCCGAGAAAGTGTGATATAACCACTGAAATCTGAAGTATTACAGACTGATTTTAGCTGTTTGTTTATTACTTATTTTTAGAACAAATTATTAACTGTCATATAAGCTGCAGCAATTTAAGTGGTAATGAAAGTAATTGTTCCTTGCGACTTTAAATTCATAATTTTTTAGATATGATTATGTACATTTTCATAGTTGGTACCGTCTCAGCCTACAACCTCGTGTTCTACATCATTAAAAATAACATTAGAAAACATTTTTTAAATCACATCTTGCTAATTCTTTAGGCGTTCAGTATACCGTGGCTTCTTCTACCTCTAAGCAGAGTTTCACGTTTTCTTTTATTCTGTCCTTTCTCACAGTGTGGGCACAGGATGACCTCTTAAAACTACTTGAGGCCATGAAAGTGGCGCTGCCACAGAAGGACCTGACTAAATACAAAACATCAGAGTCGCATCTCGACTGGCAGAAGGTGGCTTTCAATTCCTACACAGCAGAGATGTGTAAGCAGAAATGGCAGGAGGTCTCTAAAGAGGTGAGCTACTGTTTCTGTTAATTATGCAACAGACTTTTCCTATTATTTTCTATGTGCCAAATTTTATGCTACATTGAGTTAGTGATTGGTTTTTGTCTTTGTCCAGATTCGTAAATTCAGGACCCTAACAGAACTGATTGTTGATGCTCAAGACTACATAAAGAACCCTTATAAGGGCAAGAAAATAAAGGTAAGTTAAAATCAACATTTTATGACTAGTGAACAGCTCCGCGTTTGAGTGAACGTCAAGTCTAAGCCCCGCTTTTTCACCGGATACACAGAAACATCCAGACTTTCCTAAAAAGCCCTTGACTCCATACTTCCGCTTCTTCATGGAAAAGAGGGCAAAGTATGCAAAGCTGCACCCGGAGATGAGCAACCTAGATCTAACTAAAATCCTCTCCAAGAAGTACAGAGAGCTGCCCGACAAAAAGAAGGTCAGTTCAACGTATCTCCGTGCGACTGAGTGAAAACTAACCGAGTAATTTGACGTCTGTTCCGTTTGCCATACGATTTCTAAAATTCTCACAAACACATCGTTTTCTCTTCATGAACAGAAAAAATATGTTGATGACTTCTTGAGAGACAAAGAAGCATTTGTGCATAGCATGATGAAGTTCAGGTAAGGCTTTTTTTTATTTTTATTATTATATAAGTTTTGGTAATTAATGAAGAACGGACACAGCAGGCCTGTGACGAGTGATTGTGTTTTTTAATGTGTATGTTATTTCTGAATATAGGGAAGAACACCCAGATCTTGTGGAGAGCATGACTAAGAAAGGTTCAAATGTACCAGAAAAGCCCAAGACCCCTCAACAGCTGTGGTACAACCATGAAAAGAAGGCCTTCCTCAAGACACGCCCAGATGTAAGTGCTTTTTTAATATGTGGCTGCCAGATGAAAATGATCCTTGTTGGCAAACTCTGACTCAGTTATAGGTCTTTATTCCGTCGATCAGTGAATATTCTTTGTGTCAAATAAATAAATGAAATGCAGTTAATATCACAGTGTAAAACGTCAGTCTGAACTGTAATTGCATGTTCTTTACTCGACCCCCAGGCTACCACCAAAGACATAAAGGACAGTCTTGGCAAACAGTGGACACAGTTGTCTGACAAAAAGAGACTCAAATGGATCACCAAGTCCCTGGAGCAGCAGAAGCAGTATGAGGTTAGACTGTAGTCATGTGTAATATGTTAAGTGAGAGCGCTAAAATAGAAGGCCTGTGTAGAAGGCGTGTATTTGCTCTAGAGTTATGTAGAACAAATACCTTACTGTTGTTTTCATTACTGTTAACTGTGCCGCTATTCTAGGAGACAATGCGGGAGTACATCCAGCAGCACCCAGAGTTAAATATGACCCAAGAAAATATTGTGAAGTCAACCCTGACCAAGGCTGAAAGGCACCTGAAGGACAAGTCCGACGGCCGACCTGACAAACCGCCCCCGTGAGTCACAGCCACGAAAACACTCCTGACACATTTGCGTGATTTCAATTATAATCGAGTGCCCCGTCATCGAGTTACTGATGAATAACTGATGTGCTCATGCTTTCAGAAATGGTTACTCAATGTTCTGTGCGGAGCTGATGTCGAGCATGAAAGACGTACCCAGCACAGAGCGCATGGTGATGTGCAGCCAGCGATGGAAGATGCTGAAACAGGGCGAGAAAGACGGCTACCAAAAACGCTGTGAACAGGTGAGTTTGAAACCACTAAGCCGCATTATTTTTCAGAAATGGTTCTCCAATTCAGGCTAAGTGTTTACCGTTGTTTCCTTTTTCAGAGGAAGAAGGAGTATGAAATTGAGATGAACAGATTCCTCAGTGTAAGTGTTATTTTTGGTTTCTACCTCAGTGGACGTTTCTTGTTTTGCATTTTGTTTATGTCATGTTTTGTCTGTGCTGTGTGGACATCTGCAGAGTTTGTCAGAGGAGGAGCAGCAGCGGGTCTTGGGAGAGGAGAAGGTGGGCTTCAGGAGGGGCAGTGGAGCCAGCAGTCCTGCCTCCAAAAAGAAGAACTCTAAAGCAAAGGTTAGTACAACAAAAAATAAACATCTCATGAAGAGAGGTGCATTCAAGCATAGGTACAATTCTCCTTTTTTACATTTTTTTAATTTGTAATACAGAACAATAATATATTGCAGTCGAGCTCCTAGCACATTTACTTTGTTACTTAGATGTTGTGGTATCTTTTACTGACCTTATTTTGCTCTGGAACTTGTAGGTCAATCCAGAGAAACCCAAAAGGCCCATTTCAGCCATGTTCATCTTCTCTGAGGAGAAACGTCCCAAACTGCAGCAGGAGCGGCCGGACCTCTCTGACAGTGAACTCACAAGACTCCTGGCACGCATGTGGAACGAGCTGCCGGATAAGAAGAAGGTAACCAGTCGACGTGGTGTCATATTAGGCAGAAGAAGTGGCTGTTCGTGAGTATTGTCTGTAATTGATTTATGTTAATTTCTCTGCTTTTCCACTCTTTTAGGAGAAGTATAAACGCCTAGAAACAGTCTTGAAGGCAGAGTCCGAGAAGAAGGAGAAGGAGGATCGTAGTCGTCTGCCAGACCCACCCAAGACGGCACAGGACATCTGGCAGCAGAGTGTCATAGGAGACTACCTAGCAAGATTTAAGGTATGCATCACACCTAGACTCTACTCATGGATTTTTGTTTGATTCTACCCAAATAACAGATGATGTTAAAGTTTATGTATGACTTTGCTCAAGCTTCAAAGGTTATGAACTTAGATATAGTCCAATACTGTAAATCTGAAGCCAAACGTTTACATTTACAAAACGGTTAAACCAAAATGAAAAATTAAGTGTTGCTGTATAGTTCTATAACAGACAAAGCTGCTGCAACATACGCAGACATCAACTATTGATAATCATGAAAAATGCATTTAATTTTGAATCTGCTCAACAGAACGACCGGCCAAAGGCACAGAAAGCAATGGAAGCAACATGGAGCACCATGGAGAAGAAAGAGAAGATCATGTGGATCAAAAAGGCAGCAGAGGACCAGAAAAGATATGAGGTTAGAGGAAGTTCACTGTTTGTGGCGAATGGATTTCCACCGTGTTTGTACACCATCTGACTTGCCTGTCCTCAACAGAGAGACCTTTGTGAGATGCGTTCACCTGCTGCTGCCATCGCCTCAGGGAAGAAGATGAAGTTTGAGGGTGAACCCAAGAAACCACCATCGTAAGTTTGTTTCCCCCGTCTGTGTTGCCTGTTGTTTGTAAGCTATCAAACCCCTGACGTTTTGATTTTTGCTCACTTTTGATTCCTTAGAAATGGATATCAGAAGTTCTCTCAGGAGATGCTGTCCAACGGAGAGCTGAATCACCTTCCGATGAAAGAGCGAATGGCTGAGATCGGCAGCCGCTGGCAGAGGTTACCACTGAAGGACAAGGACCGCTACAAGAAGATAGCCGAAGAGAAGCAGAGGCAGTATAAAGTCCAACTGGAACAGTGGCTCGCTGTAAGGCTTCACTCTTAGCTGTTTGATTTAAGATATCTACTTAGAAAAATGTATTGAACACAGTTTGTTTCTACAGAGCTTGTCCTCCCAAGAGCGAAACACTTACAAGGAGTACAATTCACAAGTAAGTCACTTACGCTACTCTTCGCCGTCTTTCTGTCATGCTTCTTTGGCATGTTTAAATTAATGCTTATCTTCTGTGACAATTCAGAAACGAAGAAATCCAGCAAAACCTGGAGGCCCCAAGGCAAAGACCAAAAAATCTGTGAGTATAGACTCTTTTTTTTTTTTGCTTTCAGTATAAGGCTGCAATCAGAACGCAGGCAAATCAGATTTTTTTCCTCCCCATATGTGACTCAGATGTCAGTGTGAACAGCATGAATCACATGTAATCTGATCTTTTCAATTCTGATTTCCCTTCTATATGTGGTCCTAAATCAGATACACTCCTGATTTTTATTTTAAAATTTTTTTTTTTGTTTTGGTTTTGCAATGCAACTTCATTCCGAGTAGACATTGGAATTCATTCTAGTTCGACATTTGCCAGAACGCTGCACTCACGATATTCACTCTGTAGCAGCCCTTTCCCACATTTAAACAAAGTAATGAAAACGGCAAAGACAAAAACAGTCAGATGGGCAATAAATCAGAGTCGAGCCCCGAAGGTTAAACTGTGAACAAAGCCCGACCGAACAGCTGCCTGGATTTGACGTAGTCTTGTTGGCAGCCTTACCTGAACGTCTCTGCTCCCACAGGACACTGAGGAGGAAGAGGAGGAGGACGACGATGACGACGATGAGCAGAAGGCTTCCTCTGATGCAGACTCGTCCAGTGAGGAGGATGATGAAGACGACGACGAAGACGACGTGAGTGACATTTCACTTTTCATTTCAGGGTGTCTGCGTGACCTTTTTAAAAAGTCTCAAAATTTCTTAAGCTCCGTTTTAATAAATCTTATTCTTATTTTTGTAGAAGGATGACGACGAAGACGACGACGAAGACGACGACGAGGCAGAAGACAAGGAGAACAAGTCGGAGGACAGCAGCAGCGAGTCGAATTCACAGGGGACGTCGGACTCTGACTCGGACTGAAACGGGCCAATCGCGTCCTGAGACGAACTGAGCAGCGCTGAGCTGAGCCAAGAGTCCAGGGAGCTCTGCCACTGTGCCAACCCTGCTCTCCTCCCACCACAAAAGGGGGCCCCTGCATCGCCTCATCCATTTCACACTCACCCACTTGATGTTGCTGTGTCGGTGATTTTTCTCATGGAGGGAGCCTGCCCCTTTTCTTCTTTTTTTTTTTTTGTCCAAAATCTGTTTCATTCCCTCCCCGGTGTGACGGTCATCTCACAGCACGGGCCGCTGACGTCACGCCAAAAACAGCATCCCGCTGGTTTGGTGATGTCATGAACATTTCTGCCGCTGGTTTCAATCTTGACTTACTGGTTCAATGGTTTAAGGTTAGAGTTTTAATGTTTGGGGTAAATTGTTCCCCATCAGTGTTTATTTTATTATTCTGGTAATTAGTTGAAGACAGGTGGCATGAGTTGTGAACTGGCTTCATGGAGCCAAAGAACAGCATGGTGGATCACTTTAGGGAGGGGGGTGTGCGGGGTACTGAATAATTGCACTCTTCAGAATGTTTCCTTTTTAATATTTTTTTTTTTTTCTTTCCAGAACGTTGTTGTTATTCTCTATTCTCATTTTATGATGTAGATTTTATCATTTGGTTCTTAAAGAGGTGGTATTTTTTCAGGAAAAAATCAAGCCATTATGAATGTGTTTTTGTTGCTGGAAATTTTCAAAACTTGTTACTTACCCATGTTCTCATTTCAAAGATTCAGTGCTTGTATAAAGTATTCACCCCCTCTTGGACTTTTTCATGTTTTATTGTTCTGCAACATTGACAATGTGGGTGTAGTAACAGAAAGATTCTCTTTAAAGAAACCGACCACACCCAGATGTAATGCAGTTGTGTGTGCGCGCTCCTCCTCGCAAAACAAATTTTTAAGATAAAGATAAAGGGCTTTTTCTGTGATGTCAAAACAAATCCTCTAAAAATTCAAAGTAACTCATTACGCGATCATTCAAGCCATTCAATGTTGTTCGGAAACACTTGGATGGTTACGGCGACCTGCTCGGGGTGAACTCTGGACCGCATTTTAAGACCAGTTTGTTTGGCAAAGCTGCACAACGTCGATTAAAAGAAGCATGGGTCGACGTGAGCCGTTTAAGTCCTGCAACAAAATATTTACACGGACTAATCGAGATGCACATGTTTGAACCGGCACGGCCTGTTTGAGTCACATTTACAGCTGTGCCATGTTCTCCCTTTCGTTCTCCAAACTTCTTCAGGCTGTACTGTGCCTTGTTTTGGCTTTCACCACAATGGTTACTTTTCAGTGAATTCTGTTACAGATTTGTTCCAAAGGGTGTTAACGTCACCGTGACGGTTTTACCAAGAAAAAAAACAACAAAAAACGAGATCTTGTGGTTTTTGTATTGTACTTGCAGTTAATGTAGATCAGACTCGAGAAGAATATGTTTTTACGTACTCATTAAAATGTGTCTTACTGCATCTGTTTTGTTTCAATGTTGTGAAACCTAAAGCTCCAGGAGGTTGAATACTTTATACAGGCACAGCAGGATCCATTGCCATGCATCTGTCAGTTTAAACGTGTTGTTTCTTGATCAAAATGAACATGTCTTGTAGTAAATGTAAATCTTATCATTCTGAGACAATTCTGTTTGACTGAGCTCATTTAGCAGTTTGAAGTCTTTGTTCTGGCCTGACGGTGAGAAGGTGTTTGTTGTGTGACCAGGGCAGTTTGTCGCTGAAGGGATAACTTTTGTTTCTCCGCATCAGAGCCGTTTGCTCCGTCTCAGTTTTGTTTTAATCTCGTACAGTCGGCGGGTGTTTCGTCTTCTCAGAGACGTCGTTTCATATTTCATTTTTCGACTGACTTGTTGATGGGTTTGTTTTCATTGTGAGCGTTTGTGTTCTGATCCATCTGAAATCATTTGTGGATGTTGAACTGAATGGCTTTTCATCGAACTCTTTCAAGTTTCTTTTTTTTGAAATTTTAATGGAATTGACTGTAATCCACATGGGTTTTAGTCTGACGCTTATCCCAAAAAAAAAAGTGTGCACTTAATGTAAATCTGTCCCTCCGTGTGAATTTATGTGCATGCGTGCACAGAAGCGTGTATATATGAGGGTGTGTGTGTGTGTGTGTCTTTGCTTTAATGTGTGCTGTTTTTACTGTTTAGTTGCGTACCATGATGTGACTGCAGCGTGCATGTATGTGCCTGTGTGGGGACGTCATACCAACACCATGAATGTAGATATTGTTAAATCTTTTAATTTTTTTCTCCAAAGGTCTTCAGTCTTTGTTTTTGTTTTTGTTTTTTTGCTCAGTGCTGTCATGTCATTGGTTACCTGAAATGACAAGAGACATCTATAGCAGTCATTTTGCGTTTTAGAGGCAAATACGTACACGGCAACTGTTATTGATTGACTGGTTTTTTGACCGATAACGATTATCATCACTGACTGAAACAAAACCAGCGTGGACTATTTAAACAATTTGCTGGGG
>JAPQRN010000026.1:18681635-18693456 GCA_037367275.1 Coranthus polyacanthus
GAAATGTGGTGAGATTTCAAACTGTGCACACTTCAGCACATTTTACACATGGCTGCTTGTCCGAGGACGTCTGCGGGTTTCAACAGGTTAAATCTGAGACTCGTAAAGACCTGTCGCTCTGAGGCCGGATCGCATACTGGATGGACTGAGGACATCGTACAGCGCTGTCGATCTCCCCCCGGTGGCCTGCTGCGGTATAGCTTGTGTATCCTGACAACTCCGTGTTACTTCATGAGATTTCAGCTAAACTCAAATTACTCATCCAATCATTTTTTTAGGACTTTTTTTTGGTAGATTTGAGTTCAGATTGTCATCTTTCTCATCTTTTTTTTTTTTTTTTTTTTTAATAAGTTATTCGATTAGATGGATGATTGACAGCTACAATAACTTACCGCCGTCCAAACCCGTCTCTCCTGCGCAGACCATCACACAGGCAACATGGCAGCACCCGCGGCCGCTGGATTTTGGAGTTATTTTCACACAGACGGAGGAAACGGTCCATCTTGTTACACAGTCAGTGGGTTGGATTTGATGCTTCCCATGTGGATACAGAACAACACTGGATGATGGCAGGTGTTTACTGCTGACTTTTTTCTTTTTTTTTTTTTACAGTGGGTTTATGTTCGTCTGGCTTTCCATGCGACTCCAAGTCCCGGATTTGACTGTGTTCTCGCGCCAGGGCTTGGTTAGTTTCAACAGGTTCCAACCGAGCACTAAGTCGAATCAAACCTGCTGTTAAATGTGACATGTTATATGTAACAGTTCATTAGTGACTAACCTGAGCACTGCACATTCATACCTACACTTGTGGGCTTGTAAAATAATGAATAACGATGACGAGAGGAAGGGGGGGAGACTGCTTATAGGGCCCGGGAAATGTAGTTCTACACCCCTGCTGACTTCCATGACAGTGGCAGCATGTGTGAGGATCGGCCTTAATGAAAAAACTCCTGCAGCTGCAAACCTCACCTTATGTTGCGTCTGTTTTTGTTTTGACAATCGTGTCGAGAAAACATAATCAGTCTTTCCCAATCATTGATTCTCTCGCCCCCAACAGTGAGGATTATATTTAATGACAGACTTGGTGATGAGACACACCATAAGTTATCAGTGGATTAGTGAGGTAGGCTGTTGTGAGTTAAACAAACCCATTTCAGGAATATTGGTATGGGATTGAAAGCAGGGGCAGAGGGGCGCCGTACAAGTGGAACAGATGTTTATTGTTGTGTAGCTACTGGTTATTTATTTTAATTGTTTTTCTGTTTGGTTTTTACACAGGATGAATTGAGCTAATGAGATGAGAGAGAGAGGCTGAAAGACAGAGAAGGGGAGATGCTGGAGAGATAGATAGATAGATAGAGGAGGAAGAGGTTGGGGGTTAAAAGGAGAAAAGCAGAAGGAGAGAGAGGAGAGAGATCAGTGGTGAGAGAAAGAGGGGGAGAGGCATAGCCGGGGAGAGAGAGAAGAAACTGTTAAAACGTGTGTTCGCTCTTGCCTGGCTCAGCATCGCTCAGTTTCTGCAGGAGGCTGCAGCTCCATCCCTCCTGGATCTCCGCTGGCATGACCAGATATGAACTACCCACTTCCCGGTCAACCCATTCCACTCTGAGCTGGGATCTCTTGATTTTCCGCATGGATGGTAACAGCCTGCGCAAATTAATGGATTTCTCATACCACTGCTAATTTGACTCAAACCCGGGATTGGTGGAAAAAAAAAAAAAAACCCAAAAAAAACAGAATATTAAAAAAAAAAAAAAAGGGGGGGGACTCCAGCGGCTTTTAGGTTTGTGGAAGCAGCACTTGAGTCTGTTTTGGACATGGGACCGAGCGTCAGCCGAGAGGGATCCGGCGCCGGAGGAAGAGCATCTTCCTGAAGGAGGAAAAGCCCGTCTGAGGGAGTTTTTTAATTTTTTTTTTTTTTTTTTTTTTTTGCGGCCAGGGAGGGCGAGCTGTGGCTTTTACGCGCCGGAATGATGCGTCCCAACCGCGGCTTCATCCTGCTCCTCCTAAACGGCACCGCTTGTTTGGTAAGAAACCAGTGGGAGTGGGGGAACTTTACACATTTCGCTCCAGATCACCTTCTGCTATCCAGAAGCTGCGTCACGAGGCTTTGCGAGGTTTCCGCACCCAATTCGCAGCAAAAAAAACTTTCAAACTCGCTTAAGTAGATGAAATAAGCGTCGGCTGATAGATCCGTGTGGACCTGACAGCTGAGGTGACGCTGGTCAAACTGAGAAATGATCATCCGTGCAGGTCGTTTGTACTTCTCACAGAAATTCAGAGACAATTCTCGCCCGCGTCGTTCTTTTCGAGGCTTCTAGAGGCACGTCTGCTTTTTGATGATTAAGGCAGTAACATCCGCTTTGACCCTGCTCTGCTCAGGTACTCTCACTGTTCCCAGCGGACCCCCGTGCAGGCGGCGTGCAGGCGGCGTGCAGGAGGAGCGCGGCGTGCGGAGCGCGGCGTGCGGAGCGCAGCGCGCCGCCGCTGTCCGTCTCCACTCGACTCTGTGCGTATTTGGATCCACGTCGGTCAGTTTAATCAACGCTTCTGCGAATGACTTCAAATACTGTACTACACAGACAAGTACCCATTAATTGCCGTGATAACTGCGCAGAAAGTACGCATGCATCATAAAAGAATAAAAGTGCTTTAAAGGTGGAATCGTCCACTTTTCGCCGAAGCAGGAAAGGAAGCAAAACAAGCATTTTAGAAAATAATTTTACAGTGCATTCAAACGTGAGTTTACATCATGAATGTACTTAATCAAACACCAAACTGAACACTAAATGACACTACTGTGTGTGGTCCATTGGTGACTCCATATAGACATGATTAGACATGTAGACACATCAGTTTTGCTTCTATGACATTTATTCTCCACATTCAGTTCCTACAAAAGGTTTTGAAAGGTGTTCAGGTCAAACTGCACAAAGCACAGGAGCTGCAATAGTCCTGTTTAAGAAGTTGTTTAATTTGACACCTCACTTTCGTGTGAAATATGATTATTACATGTGGAGATACTTTGAAGCCACCAATTCTCATATTCTGCTTTATGACTGTGCTGTACTAAATGAAGTCAAAGTGTATTTTACATACGAAGTCCACAATATAAGCTCTGAGTCCTTCCACTGACCTAAAACACCGGACGTGAACATCAGATGTTTCTGTAGACTTAATGACTGCTCGAAAATTGCATAACCTTACAATCAAAATTTAGATCACCCACTCGTCTTTCATGTACGCTTGCAGATTTGTTAAAAAGCAGCCTTTAATGAGAAATCAGCTCTTGATTCACATGAGGAAACTTGAAAACATCCTTCTGCTCGGAAGCCCCTGGGCTGAGTCGTTCACTCATCATCACAGGGCCCAGGAAATGAGCAAGCTCCCAAAAAAACATAAGAGCAGTGGAAATATTCGAGTGATGTTGAGTGTCTGTTTGATGCACCCTTTTGTGTCAGCGTCTCTTCAAGGATGACCTTGTGGGTTTTGTATTAAGGTATTGTTCAGGGGATCAGACTGAAGTTGCGGCTCTTGTGGCAATTTGAGTGCTGAAAGGCAGTCGGAAATAATTGTCTAAACACAGATTTATTCAACTCAGACACAGCTGCTTCAACAGATCAGTTCTGGACTCTCTGAGAAAGAAGAGACCACACGCTGACTTAAAATATGGGGGATGAGCGCCTTTCAGCCGTTGTATAACTAGATACAAGAATGTGGGATAATAGGCTTAACACTCACTCTTCTGTTGTTTTGGTTCTGGGAGTATTTTGTGAGCTGCAGGGCTCCAGCCCATTGTAACCCAGAAGGTCTGTGACTAATGATAATGAAATTAATTGGAGCTCTTTTCCCTCTCCACACCATGTATCTATGAAAAACGTACATGACATCCCTCAGCAGGACATCTTGGGTAATTCATTAGCCCTATGACATTGATAAATTATGGAGTAATTAATAAATTAACTAACTTTTTTTTTAATATGCAACACAGCAGTTAAAATAATAAAAAAAAAAGCCTATTGTGCATTAAAAATTCGATTTGGATGATTTTCTGTCGTAATAGCTCCACATTTCTCAGGGTGGGTTTCGCTCTCGAGGGACCTTCTGCAAATGGATAATAATATAGACGACTATTAACCCGAGGTGTCACTTCGGTTGTTGTTTAAATGACAAATGATATGTTTCAAATGTTAATTATTCGCTGTATGGAAGGTTATGAATAATATAAAGCATCTCAGTTGTATAATTGACTGCTTGAGAAATTGTGTTTATTTTTGGCAGGGGTTGGAGTTATTTTTCATTTGTGAAGCCCAGAAAGCTGACTGGATTTGTTTCAGCGAAGCAAATGGCTAATGTGCACACATCAGGAGTATAACCCACGGGATGTTTAGGGGGATACTGTGACGTGCACTGTCCTTTTCGCCGTTCTCGTGACAAAGATCTAGGAAGGACATAATTCAGCACTAAACGGATGCAGCAGATGGAACCTGAGCTATTACTGTGAGCAGAGTAAAAACTGGTTCCTGGGAGATAAGTTCACACATTAGAAATAGACAGTGCAGGTATGTAGAGGGAGGAAATCAGATGAAGTGAGAGAAGTGGTGTGGATGAGGTGCTAAGAAAGAGGAAGCTAAACATTTGCATTTATTCAGAATCTTCGTGCACTAACATATTCAAGTGTGCATCAGGTTGGCAGTATGAAACCCCAGACCTGCTCCTGAAATTTGGGGAGGGGCCGGTTGAAGGAGAGCTGCCCTCCTCTCCTTCAACAATCTGAATAGCTGCCGAGTGCCCTCGAACGGAGCAGTGAGCAGCTGACTCTTTACTGGGCGCAATTATTCCAGAATTGCCGCACTTTTTCCAGCAAATACAATTTAAGCCTTAGCCTGCGTGTCTGGTCTGAGTGTCAGTTCAAAGGCGCTGTTAAACACAAGCTTATTTCACCTACCCGATCACCAGACAAGGGGACATGTGCGCACTCAGTCAATACATGTGATTACCAACAAAAAGCCTATTTATTAAGGAATTCTGACCTTGCGGTTGCTGTAACCTTCGTGTCGTAAAGATCGCGGGGCGTGTAGGAGCTCTTCATACATGCTCACGTTGAGCTCGCAGCTGCTCTTTCAAAAACAACCATTTTTTTTTTCTGGAAGGGCTGAGCCTCAGGTAGCCTTTCTGTGGCCATGAGAGAAAGGACCACTTTATACTCCCACTGATTGCTTTCAGTACAGATGCAGACACTGGCCATCGTGCCTGACGACTGAATTTCACATCAGTAGTAGTGCACAGAAGCTCGTATTCATACATATTCCATGGTTTATGTTTCAAACTCTATTATGTGCGTTGGCAGTTTAAACATATAAAGTAAACATGACACGAGGGCTGTGTGATATGGAAACACACGCCTTGTGACGATAGAGAAATGTCAGTCCTTTGACGCAGTGCTCCATCCTTTATTTCGTTGTGGTGCAAGTCACTGTCTTCACGGCAGCATTTGTCGTCATTTGGATGATGCTTTGTGTTCTTCCACACAGTTCGGATGCAGGCAGAGTTGTATTTACTCGTTATATTTTATATATTCATATTGCGAGCCTAATTTTGCTGCTACAGTTTAAACTTCTAGGTGCTCCGTGTTTACATTTGGTTTTTCATATAAACGTTAAACCGTTCAAGAGTATTTTAGGTTTGGTTCTGTTTTTGACCATGCTCACATTTCAGGCCTATATTTATTTTGAAAGCACCTTTAATTTGTTGACTAACGTGGTCATTTCTCTATAAAGTAAAGTGTGCTGTGTCGTGATCTGTATTGTCATCTAGATACCAGAACATCAGATTTTTGCTCAGCCCTACGTGACACTTCTGTGAATCCAGAACTGGCGGTTTTGAAGGCAGCGCGGCGGTGTTTTCCATCTTAACTTTTAACGTCACCGTCTATTGAACTCCACCAAGTAAACACTTGACGGGAAATGTTAATTGAAAACAATTTATGTTTTCACAAAGGGCGCTTCACAAGCCAAAATCCCTTTCATAACCAAAGCAGGGATTGTGATTAGGAACCGCGGAGCACCAGCAATGGGACGCTTGAATCGCAACGTAACAGTACAACAACTGAGAAAACATTATATCTAAGCAAAACTGCCTGTAGTTTTTTTGGCACGCCACAAGACAGCATGGTGCAACAATGCACAAACACACGCTGTGCAAACCTGAACATTTTTGTGTACGGTTTAAAAAGCAGAGGCTGTTTGAAACTAATTCTAACCACATCAGACTCCTCTCTACGTTTTGGCCTGTCACAAAGTCTTAGATTCATGTTTCTTAGATACCTGTCCCCCTCACAGGGTTGCTGACCCTGTCTGCCCAGATCCATCCCTGGCTAAGCAGAAATACCACCTTAATCCTGAGAAAACAAATAGCAAATAACTCACTGTCTGAAGCAGCATATATTGCATGCAGACACAAATGTGAGACAGCAGCAGCTGACTGAATACTAATTTTTTTTTGGGGGCTTTCTCGCTCTCTTGAGTCTTCCTCTTTGCCATCTTTGTTGCGATCTGCATGTCAGAGCTCATAAGCCTCCCCTCTCCACCTCGCATCCTTCCTCCCCCACACAGACACCGGAAACACAAAACTCATTCATATTTGTCACATTTCCATCATAAGGGAGGGTTTGGCTGCGAAATCACCGGGGAGGCAGACAGAACAGTTTATTGTGCTGATGACATCTGTCCTTTACTTTCCCCCCGTGAGTCCAAAGGATCAGAAGGGGGCGATTAGAGAGCGAGCAGGCATTAGCAGGCGGTGGCGTCTTCAGCAGTGTGATAATAGTGTGCTAGTCCCTTGTTATCTCTCCATCCAATTTAATGCAGCGCACCAACATCCCCCGTGTTATTAAAGACATCATAATATTCGATTTGGTTAGGGTTAGGAATGTTTAATTCAATAATCAAGAAAACTAATTTCATTTTAACTCAATCACAAACAAGTGGTATAAAATAATTCTACGCGTACTTTTGATACACTTCATTACGATGCACGGTGCACATGTTAAACCGGACATAGACCAAATGTTAATATGATTTCATCGGAAGTAGCAAATTCGTGATTCAGACGTCCACGCAAAAACGTGTTTTAAGTCACCTGTAAGTCGTTCAGTTTATACACCAGTGTGTCAGCAACGCTCATCTTTATTCTGTATTTTAAACCTTCAGATGCCTAATTTAGAATCTGGAATTCAACTGGTATAATCTTTTCCCAAACTCTCCCCAGGGCCTTTTAAAAATGTCTTAAGAGATTTCTAATTGCCAAATGCAATTACCCTGTGAATATATTTATAATAGTAAAGTAGCAGTTAGTTTTCACAAAGGACTGCATTTGTATTTCTTGCGTTTGCTCCTTAAAGTGATGTATATTCTTGAAGGGACACATATAAGCCTCTTTGGTTTTTTTTGGCTTTCGTGATTCCTCTTCATTTTACTCTACTATGATGTTCCTTAGACCTTTTTATATTTTGGTTTCTATGTTGTGCAAATGAATCAGTTGCAGCACAATGACAAACAGACAAATTAAAGGAAAAACCTGATGAGAGTTGTGTCTCTAAAGACGACAGTGTCTCCATCCATAAGGCACGAGGGGCGACTGCATGGGGATTTCATTTTCACCGATATGCACATAATAAATGTTTGACATAATTTCAGTGTTTGGAGAGCACGTGGACATCTGACCACAGGCCAGTAGAGGGCGGTAATATCCCAGGGTAGCATCTAGTCTGCTTAAAGAAGAAGAACGAGGAGGCTAGCATGTTGTATTATTTCCAGACAAGTGGCTTGTTCTGCGTCAGATTTGCCAAACGTTCCAGTGTTTGGGAAGTTTTTGTCATGTTCTGACAATGATGGAAAAAACACAGTTTAAAAAGCACAGTTCACCATCTGGTTTCTCCAAATTTCATCAGGTGCGCGAAACCAGACAGAGACATTTTCATGGTGATCACCCTAATTTGATGGAAATGATGTGAATGGTATGGCCTTCACAGTCACCAGGTCTCATCCCAGTTGAAAACCTATGGGAGGTTTTGGAGCGACGTGTTAGACAGCGTTCTCCATCACCAAAGCCACAAACGAGTGACTCTGTTTTGTTGGAACGGCGCTCATCCCTCCACTTGAGTTCACCAACTCGTAAAATCGATGCCAGTTTTATTTCAGGAACTGTGCACTTCCACTACTTCCTGTCTCAGTTTACGTCGTCGTGTTGGAGTGGAAGAATTAAATGGATGAAGATATCAAAGCGGTCACGGGGTTTAAACAACGGCAATAATGCATGCCACGAATCTTTACATGCAAACTATTCATCAAAAACCAAAGCAAAGTGTTTGCGAGAATCAATACAGTATCACAAAACATGCAAAGTACTCCAGTGTGTCTATATTTTCGTACACCCTGAAGGCATCGTGAAGCTGGTGGTCTGGCTCTGGTGCTGCTTTTTCCTTTCGTTGGTCACCCGTCTGTATACACTCGAAGAAGCAGTGGATGAGCAGGGCTGCTGGACGGCTCCATTGCTTCCTGCCTGTGGTGTAAAACAGCTTGAGTTATGCACCACCACAGCATGAATGACCCCAGAGGTGCACCTCTTCCCCCCTGACCACCCACTGAGAAATCAAACAGAGGACCCCCCCGTCCCCCTCGAGCTCCCAGCAGCTCCACAAACCACAGCAGACGTACAGAGAGACAGACAGAAGGAAAGCATGCTCTCTGACATACTGACAGCCCTTCACTGTGAAGCGCAGAGCTGTCCTGAGACAGAGTACGTTGTCTGCTCAAAACCAGCACAATTCATTGTGGCGTTGCTTTCTGGGAGACAGAGCAGACCAGGGAAGAATATCTGTATGTTTGTCTGCTGGTTCGGATACTGAAGGGTGGATTACAGTGCACAGCTTAAAGAAGAATGATTCGTAGCCTTGAGTAGAATGAGTTGGTGTAACTCCCAGGGGATCCAGATAAAGATTCGCTCGACTTTCACACAGAGGAATAACTAAAGATGGGAAAATCCATAACAAACGTTTTAATTTCAAAGAGATTCTGCTCTAACAGACGATAGTAAAAGTTGGATTACTGTGTTGAGAAAATGCAAACTGTTGTGTCAATACAGAATGGCATTTTCATTGTTTCTGGATCTGTCAGAGCCAAACAATATTAGATACGGCGATGTGGGACCGGGGGACGTGCTTTATTTGAAGAGGGAGCACTAGGCTGTCACTGTAGTTTTTCGTTAAAGGAAACCAAAGCTTTCCCGATACCAGAGGCTCTGAGGTTAATACTGACCTCAACGCGCTGTGATCGGCGCCACCGGACACCTCGCGAGAATAAGACGCAAAAGCCCATTTATATTCTCAGTTCCTTCACGATCTGTAAACAGTCTGTTCTGCGTGAATGAACATCTAGTGTTGAGTTCACCAGTGTGCTGCCCAGTGACGGTACAGTGATTTTCAGGGTCAGAGTGGAGCACATGTCCAGACAAGACACACTGAGGGTCTATACAGGGGTTTCCAATTAGGGTAGTGCACAGCCACAGGGATCTGGGAATTTGGCTGAGCTTGAAAGAGTGCATTTCAAGTACAGTAAAGGGATAATAGGAACACATTTTGCAGAGCGTAGTGATTTCTGAACTGAACTGAGAATGTATCGCTGGAGAATATGGAGCAGCAATGACTAGCAATTATTTATAACCTTTATTTTTCAGGAAAAATGTGCACTTATTCAAGGCTCATCCGCTTTACAGTGACGCTGTTTAGACTCCAGTGCTTTACAAAACAGCAATGATTAAATCTGAACATTTTCTGACCCGATGCTGTTATAGTTAAAGTCTGATCGTGTTTATGTGACGACAGACACTTGGTTAAGGTTATGGAAAGAACCAAAATATGTCTGCTGCTTTCCCAGTCATCCATTAAAACTTCCTCCACAGGATTTTTAGTGGGATAGCGTTTAATGCAGCTTTTCTTAATAGAGAAGACACTCATTATTCAACCATCCACGAAAAGCACACATAGCACATGTTGTTTGGAGTGTGACAGATCCAGCTGAGATGTGCTGCAGTTCACACCTGTTGTCTGTAAATGAGTATCAAATATCTCAGGTTTAGGGACTAAGCACTTGTGATCAGATTTCACTTCCCTGCTCATTCGGTTTCATCTGTGCTGCTAAACAGAAAAAAAGTCCAAATTCAGCTAGCAGATTGCTGAGCCGTTTGGTACTTCAGTGTTGTCCAGGCTGTTTGGCATATGCAAATAAATTGTGTTTGGAAGGTTTGTAGTCTTACAGACACGCAAAGCATACTAAGCAGAGCTTCAGAGCAATCAGGGATGCTCATGTTCGCCATACAAATGTGGGCACATCTGGTGTATCTCTGTGTCAAAGTGAGTCCTAACAACATTCTGGGTGCAGTCGTACTTGTAATCCGTGTTGGGAAGGTTACCTTTTTAAATGTAATGTGTTACAGATTACTAGTTACCCTGTTAAAAATGCAATGAGTTGTGTCATTTATTGCATTTGATTACTTTAACAACTAATGTTTTAAAGGAGCAATAAATCTGAAAAGTCGTACAAACATTTATTCAAACCAGGCAGAATTCAACACTGAATACTCTTCGACTTTCATCAAAAGTACATTAACGCTAGAGCCCTTTTCTGATTTCAGAGGGAAAATACACTTTAATTTCCAGCGCTTGCAGTGAAAATTCAAACTGAACTGAAAACAATGAAGGAAATGAGCACAGCGCAGATGTAGAGACCACTCCCCAGAAGACATCCTACCCGTGACGGTTTTACACCTGTGTTGTTCTGAAAGATGCCAAAAGAAAGCATTCCTTCACGAGAAAAATATGACAAGCAAGAAGAATGAATGATGCATTCTATATTTTTGCACATGCATTATATACGGGAATAAAGCATGGGTTGAAGGACAGGTGTTGTACGTTGTGCAGATTTTAAAAAGGGAACGTTGTGATTGTGATATTAGGAAATCTAAATAAAATGACTGAATAGAAAAGAATGTATTCGGATGTAGTCACCGACATTTCGATTAGTCAATGTGATTTAATTACATATCTTCCTCGTTAACTGTTACAATTATACATGTATATTGTAATTTAATTATGTAACTAGTTACTCCCAACACTGTGTGTAATAAAAGCCGTCCACTTATGTGCAGCCCGTTTAGACCATTAAACATATCCCCAAGTGGGATCTGCACGATTAAACCTGGTCTGATTTTACCACTTAGCACCTTAACTGAAGCAATTTGACGGCCTTGGTCCAGAGTTGTGGTGTACCGGCAAGAAAGGATTATTATGAATTTGCTTTGGGTTTTTTTTTTTTTTTGCAGGAGATTCAAAGTGACGTGTTGAAAATTCAACCAAAAGACTAAAGCATTAAGTCCTATACATTGCCTTGAAGTGGAGGTCTTTATACCTGAACCAGAGCAGTCTCTACTTTTACCAGACAGGTGTGTGTATTGTAGCAGGGCTTTAATCAGCTCCGTCCCATCAGCCTATGCTTTGCTTCGCTCCCCTGAGAGAATCGGGGAAGAAACCATTCCCCGCCGCCCCTCTCCTCCCTCCTCGCACCGCCAACTTGTCGATATCTTATAATGTAAAAATTTGATAGCCAATTCAGAGCCAGACTTCTCTCCGAGCATACCGAATGAGCTAAAGTCCACGGGGACCACACAACTGAACCTGTCCAAAATGAGCTGAGAGAGGAGGTGGAGGATGCAGAAAGAAAGAAAGAAAGAAAGAAAGAAAGAAAGAAAGAAAGAAAGAAAGAAA
>JAPQRN010000026.1:18693556-18746073 GCA_037367275.1 Coranthus polyacanthus
GCTGAGAGAGGAGGTGGAGGATGCAGAAAGAAAGAAAGAAAGAAAGAAAGAAAGAAAGAAAGAAAGAAAGAAAGAAACAGAGAAGGAACGGATCGGGAGGAGAGTTTAAAATACAAAGACTCGGTGTAGATTCAGTGTAGTGAATTTGTTCATCCAGTGCAGATCTAAGCTCCACTGACCCCTGAGAAGCTGCAGTAAATTATTCATTTAGAGTCAAATGGCTTGTTTCTTGTGAAATTACCTTTCTCTCCCTCACCTCTTCTTGGATCTACACTAGCCAGAAGAATAATTAGTTATAAGGGCACAACCATTTTCAGACTTTAATCATGTAACAGAGAAGTCTCCTGCAGTGAGCATATTAGATCTGGAGACATGGAAAAAAAAGAATAAAGCATTGACGAACACTTAAGACATCTGAGCTGCCTGGGTCTTTAATTAAAAATTGATGTCGTATTAGAGATGAAGATTTCAGCTCTACAGCCACAGGAAAATGGAGTGCTTATCGAACTTGTCGGCTCCCCAGGACAAGCACATGCTTTCAGCCCTGCTGGATCTACATGCACATCAATCAATATCAATCAATCAGTTTACTTTATGCCAGTTCATGCATCCATATGAGGGAGGAAAAATGCAATTTTGCTCAGAACTGTCTGGTGATATGCTGGATAAATCACCAACAGATGTCTAAATGAGCACCAAAAAGCGCTGAAATGGGTTTGCAACTAAATCTCGTGGAGACAAATTTTATTTCTTACCCATCGTGGCTCATCGCTGAACTGATTAAATTTAAAGAATCAGAAATAATTTAATGTCAGAGGGGAATTGTTTATGTTACAAAATGCACAACAGACAAAAGCACACTAATGATGAATAATGTAACAGTACAACTCCAGAGATTGATCTACCAGTTGTTATCTTTAATTATTTAATTGGATCCTCAACACGTTAGTGAATACTGATGAATGTCTGTCACAGTCTCCTGTGCCCATGGCTGTCCGATCCGCATCTATAATCTGAAATAATCTGAAGAAAACCAGCCAATTCACACATATCCTCTCATTGGTGAGACTGGAAAAATGACTTACACTATAAATAAATGATCAAAATTGTGGTTGAATGTTAATGAACCGTTTCATCTTTAGTCCAAGTGAAGCTGGATTTTTAAAAAGTTAAAGGTCCAGTGTGTACGATTTTAGGGACGTAGGGGATGTAACTGCAGATATAATATTCACAGTTGTCTGTAGTGTATGAACATCATTGTGTTCGCGTTACCTTAGAATTTATATCTACAAAGGGAACAGGTCCTCTTCCATTTGGTCCAGACATTCAGACTTTGGATTTGCAGGTGTGAAACCTCCCCTCGACCGCGGTGGTTCTCAGTCCCGATCGAACTGAACCACGGTTCGGTTCAAGTAGTGTGAAGACACCGGCTCCAACGACAGCCTTTTGTGTTTTCAGTGGCCACCATAGAGGAGGGTGAGGCGAGGGGTATTCAGTTAACTTCACCGAGAGACGCCAGTAAACATTACACATCCAACCTTCAAGTCTGAATGTGCAGCCACAAAAATCAGTCCAATTCTGGAACAATATCTTACTTGTCTGGTTGACATACGGGTCTGTCATCAGTTCGCTGCTTCTGGGAGAGTTATAGCACAGATTTAATTTAAGTGTCTCCCTGATCTCTGTGCTATATTATCACAATTGTGTGCCTCTGTCTCCAGAGGAAAGGGGTTAAAATGGTGTAGCTGTCACCTGTAACAGGCTGATTATCGCCTGTGGAGCTGGCAGGCTTGTGAGGATCGCTCCCCTCCTCAAACTCCCTGCTGGGAGAGAGGCCTGGGGCCTGTGCTCACTGAGGCTGAATGACTCACAATTACCACAGCGACAGAGCCTGCAGCCACCTCCCATCCTCTCCAGCCGTTTCACTGAGTCACTTAGTGCACATGACAAATGGCAAAATCACCTCGAACCTCCGCCCCCTCACTAAGACCTGATTGCCCGTCGCCCACACTTTGCCTACAGTACTTAAAGCTGGGATACATCTTGCCAAAGCTTCATGAAACAAAAACAAACTTACACTGAAAGCAACTTATTCTCATTCAGAATAAAGTATTTCAAAGCTGCATTTTACTATTCTGCGTTCAGTTGCATTCCCATATAACTCAATCACAAATCCTGCTACATTTTGTTTTAAAAGTCATGCAGCTCCCGACGTAATCACTGCCTTGATTTTGTTGCAAGGAAACTTAAATTTTCACTGAAGAATCTGCAGGTTTTTGCCTTTCATCAATGGCAGGTGGAGGATACACAAAACGCAGGACTTTGCCATCGGAGAGCAGAGTCTGCATTCCGTGTAAAAGCGCTTTGGTTAAACTTAGGAAGAGATTGAGGTTATTTTAGACACATAATAAATACGTCGTTCAGTGATTCAGTGTTTATCACACCTAAACTTCTTCTTTATTGAGGCAAACCCTGGCATCTTTTTTTCTAAATATAATCAAGTGCTGCCAGTGCATAAACGTAAAACTTTATTAAATCTTAAGTTTAATAATGCTGTCATCACAACCAGCAGGTTTTCTAAATCATAGTTGGCCACGACATGTTCTATCTGTCAACAATTTACACGTTCAGGATCGAAACTACATGAATTCACAACATTTCATAATTTTGTTGAGATAAAACGTTTAAAACAAAATGTAAAAAAAAAAGCAGTTACATATAAACGCAATTTGTGAGACGGGGTCGTGTTTTAACCTCGTGACCAGGGACACTTTACCGTTACAGCTCTGGAAAAAAACAAACCTACTGTTGCTCATTTTTTCTGTCTCATCAAAAGATTTCTTTAATGTTATCACAACGATCATTATATGACAGAGATAAAAACTTGTGGAGCACCATCAAAGAATGACTTTTTGGTCTTGGTTTTAAATATAAAAGCGAGTGAGTGAGATGAATACCCAAAGCAGACAACACTAGTGCATGACTGTCATCAAAACAATGTCATGGTACGCATCCTAAAACTGGAAAATACCCCGCGAAAATGAAGCAATGCATTAATCTTTTGGCACCGGGGAAAACAACCGTGAACTCTGGGGTTATTGTACACCACTTTCAACTTGCTTACATTGCATAAGTCAAAGTTGTAAGCGTGCTGATAGTTAAATCTTACACCTCATATACTCTCCTAGTTAAATGCAGAGTGGCAAGAAAGTTGTAACCGTTTGCAGTTTTCAGAATGGTGTTGAGAAGTAATGCTTGTTAGATTTTAATGATGAAAAATGTGTTATGTGTCCCTGTATAATGTGTGACCTCAGTGACCTTAGAGATGCATCATTCAGTTTACCATCTGGTGTCTGAATAATGCAAATTACACGTAAAGAAGACATGCTATGGGCTGTTTATTATAAGTTTTAGTTGCAAAATCGAAGCCACATTTGAGGCTGTGATGCATCTTCATGGTGGTTTGGACATTCGCACAGTATGTGTTCTCTCACTGCACTAATCATTACTGCTCCTGCTACTGTTTTTCCTTCTTTTTTTCAGAGCCATATGAAGCTCATTCTAACATTTGTCTTTGACGATAATACTGCACGCTGAATCTGACACCTCCAGCGGTGCCAGACACTTAAATCTTCTGTTCAACAATAGCACAATGCTCACTTCATCTCTCCTCCTGCAGTCTGGCCTCTCAGGCTCACTAATGATGACTGTGCAATGGGGGGATGGATGCCTTGCTCGATACGTAAGCTACAACAAAGCATCCTGCAATATGTTTTTGGTTAAAACCGAGTGTTGGTGCCAAGCGAGATTCCCTCTAGGCAAAAACGCCAGTGCTGGCAAAATGATCAGCCACTTACAAACAAGGAGCAGATTCTTAGACATCAAGAGTGACATATTATACAAGAACCCTAAAGGGTCTTTTTGCAGGACACCACAGGGGCTCTTAAGTGCTATCTTGGGAGGCCAGCAGAGTGCTACCCTCTGTGCCCAGCAGCCTCCAGCTCATTGAAGAAGAGAAATCAAACACAAGCAAGTCCTTCAATAGGAGCCGTGGGGAATGGTGTATTTGTCATCCAAGTCATCCCGGCTGGTCTCGACTCCCCCAGATGAAAAACCAAAGATACATCTGAAAAGATTAAAATCAATACGTCTACAGCTCCTCTAAATTTTTGTTCATTATTAATGAGTTTGTGATTCTCAAGAAAGTTATCATAACTATGTGATTGAAGAGGAAGGAGTCCTTGTCAGGGCTGCTACCGTCCCTGTTGGGAGGCTGAAGGATCTGAGCAGCAGCGTAGCGTAGCAGCAGACAGGTAACTAGAGGAGACGGTGTCTGGCCTCTAACACCCCTGTGGGAATAAGGCCAGATTAAGGGAAGAGGGGAGTCCTCTCATCTGAGTCCAAACACCAGACCACAACCACATCAGTGGGAATCCTCGCAAGGCAGTTGAAATGCGATACGCGTTGTTATGAAAGGAAATACATGTTTTTAGGCAGACAGAAAATCAATATCGCTGACTGACTGCAGTGCAAGAGAACAAATCTGAGTGAGCTTGAAAAACCTGCATAAAATGGAATAAAAATGAGTCAGACTTAATAATCCTGACTAAGCCTGTATAAGGAAGCCCTGGCAGTCAAGACAGTAGATGGATCAGAGCACAGACAGAGATGCATGCATTATGCATCATTGTTAAATCTCTGCGGGTAGTGCACACACACATATGCACAAACGAACCCCGCCTTCCACATTTGCATCACTTATTGTTCACGTTTACCACAACTCAAAACTCACAAACTAAGTGTGTGTGTGTTAGCGCTCCACCGTCAAATCCAAAGGACATAACGCCTGACATTTCGGTGGCATATTAGACAGAAGCTACCTGTTAATAGATCATTAACGTTAAATAATTACCCACTACTCTGCTCTCACGTTCACACACTTCACAAAGCTACTGCTGAGCACAGCAGCGATATCTTATCTCCCTCACTCTCCTTCTCCTCCTCTCAGTTGACGTTAACATCTGAGAGCTTTGTGTGTGTGCCGATACAGATTTTTTCTTTAATTAAAACACTGGAAGTCTTAATTGGACATTACACTTTATTCTTCTGCCCCCCCCCCCCCAACACTTGCCCACTTCCGTTCTCTCAAACACTTTGATCCTCCAACCAAATCTTTCCAGGCAATAATAGTTTCCCCTGTTCTCGGACTCAAACCGCAGAGCTTAAGAAGCAAAAAGCTCACTTTAAAAGAGAGAACGCAGCTTAGTCTACTTTCCATACAGGTTTGTCCACTGAAGATTTCATACACGAGCGACGCTTTTTCAGTAAAACGATCTTCAGGTGACCTTTGCTGTCTATGTTTCATTAAAAAGGAAATTGTTTGAGTGGGAAACATTAAGACAGCACTTTGAATGAAGCTTTGGCTGAGTGTTTATTAACTTTCACCATGAATCGTTCTCCTCTTGATGCAAAAACCCACCCAGACGTTTTGTAAGTGCATAAAACAACCTCCACCCTCGACTGCCAGAGGAACACCTTCAGAAAGCATTTCTTAATGACAGAGCTTTATTGTTTTATGGGATTACAGCCATCGAAGAAAATTGTCCACCCTCACAAATATTGATTAAACTGCCCAAGACCAAGAGAGTAACACACCTGATGTGAATTCTGTTTTTGTGTGGATTTTCTGTTCGAATCTGTTCTTTGATCCCCCTGGCTTTTCTAGTAGCTCGAAGGAGGCATGTGAGCCCATTACTAGCGAGCTTAGGGAATTACATCGGCTCTGTGAAAACTAGACATAAAGGAGTATTTTTTTTTCTCAGAGCCGAGGTAAACAAAGAATGTAATAATAGCAATACCTGCAAAATTTCAACCATTTATTTATATATATAACATTGATAGAATGTCACAGTTACTACCACTAGAGGTATGAACGGTAAATTAAGTATCGATTAAACCTTTAATTTGTTTTCTGTCCACGTTTCTTTCTACCTTGCTAATAACTGCCTACTTTCTTTCTCTATTTTCTCGCCTCCCTCCTCCTTCTTCGATCCCCTCCTCCACATCCTCTTTCCAGGTGGCCTTGGGTCAAGAAGAAGACTCCTCTAGTCCCAAGAGCTCTTCAGACGACTCCTCCTCCAAGACGGTGGGCCTCCTCAGCGGGCAGACTCCCCTCTCGCCTCTGAGCCGCTGGATGCTTCACAGTAAAAGCCGAGCTGCTAATGCCACATCTCTGGAGCTGCCCTACCGCTCCCCGGTCCCCTTCTCCAAGCAGGAGTTTTCTAAACAGGAGTTTTGGGAGATGTTGGGCAGCGACCTGCTTAAGCCTGACGCTTCGAGCTCCAGGGTCAAACGCCGGCCCATCGTTAAAACCGGCAAGTTTAAGAAGATGTTCGGCTGGGGAGACTTCTACTCCAATATCAAGACGGTGCGGCTTAACCTGCTAATCACTGGCAAGATTGTGGACCACGGTAACGGAACGTTCAGCGTCTACTTCCGCCACAACTCTACAGGCCAGGGCAACATCTCAGTCAGCCTGGTGCCACCCGTCAAGGCGGTGGAGTTTGACCTGGAGCGCCAGAGTGTAGTCTACCCCAAGGACTCCAAGATCTTCAACTGTCGCGTGGACTATGAGAAGGTGGATCGCAGCAAGCGCACCTCGCTGTGCAACTACGACCCATCCAAGACCTGCTTCCAGGAGCAGATTCAGAGCCACGTGTCCTGGATTTGCTCCAAGCCTTTCAAAGTCATCTGTATCTACATTTCTTTCTACAGTACAGACTATCGCCTGGTCCAGAAGGTTTGCCCGGACTATAACTACCATAACGAGATGCCCTACCTGCCTTCGGGCTAGAGGACTTTTAGGGGGGAGGAGAGGAGGGAGGGGGAGAGGAAAAAAAGGGGGGTGAGTAGAAGTGACTGCAACATGTGAGGAGGAATCTTCTTTCATGCCACTGAGGCAGGGAGACAAAAAAAAACCCTCTCTGTAGCCTGACTAAGATGTAAAAACATATATGCAAAACAGAAAATACAGTATGCAGATAATGAGGCATTTGAATGCTTAACTGCAGCATTCATTAACTGGACTGGTAGTGAAAATCAAACACCGCCAACACGCACATTCTTACCTCAATCCAGTTTCTAAATGCCAACTTCTCGCCAGCTATTTCTCTCTTCCATTAAGTCATTTGTGAACGTCTGAATGTCCTTTTAATCTCCCTTTACAATATAGCACTTTTGCAAAGTCACAAGGCAGTATTTTCAGCGAAAGCGGGCTTTTAAATGCTGTGATACGATTCCCTGGAGAGTTGTATACAAATTCAGACTTTATTACAAACATCATACAGTGTCTAACATCCAATACTGTTAAAGCAGAACAATCGTGATTTCAAACTTACCAGAGGGAACACAAAGCGTTTTTTTCCCACAAAGAACACCTGAATGTAAAGTGTAACAAACCACCATCAAGGTCTTCTTTTTTTTTTTTAAAAAAAAAGAGCACATTTTCTATGTGAAGTCCATCCCAGAATAGTGTTAAAACTCTCCCTTACTTATTTTCTTTCGCCCTGTCTAAAACCTAATGGTGTGCATTGTTTATTTTTAAGGCCTGCTGAATCCAATATCCAAGCATTCTCCGGTTATATCACCTTGCTTTCAAAGGGAAAAAAAAACGCAGAAAAGAAGGGGAGAGAAAAATAGAGAAAAATATAATAAAATTTGCAAGAAAAAGCAATTGCTTGACAAAGATTTAGGGCCGGGGCTTAAGACAAGTTCAGTGCGAGGGAAATAACTAGATTCTGCATCGAGATAGAGCCGGCCCTCTTCACTTAACAGAGAGAGAGGGGGGAGTGAGAGAGGGAGAGATTCAGTGAGCTCTTTTAATTAAAGTGGAGAAGGAGACGTAGAGTATGCAGCTCCTTCTATTGTCCCCTCTGTATGAAAAAGATTACATTTTGTTGCCGTCAGGATTCCTGATTTCACGCCTTGATAACTTTGACTGTGTGAGCGAGGTTGCTCTCTCCCGACAAATACAGTATTCACCAAAAGTCGGGCCGTTATCTTGAATAAATGAAAATATTATCATAATAATTACATATAATTTAATCTCCTTTAGAACTAATTAAGGTTTCAACGAGAGGGCGAAATGTATTCCTAAAAATCAAGTCAGCGGGTAAGAGGATAAGAGGACGTTCATGGAGATTGTTGTGTTTTAGCATGGAGCCGGCAGCCAAAGCTCAGCCCAGAGTTAACTGCTCTCATTAAGATAAATGGCCACTGGCTGGCCCATCTCATGTTGCTCTCACAAACAATATCAGTGGAGAGCAGCGCACAATGGAGCTATGAATTAGGTAGCCTGACATTTTGTGTGCTGAGAGGTTACTGCTTTCTTGCTTATGAGGACACAATGGGTTCTCGGTTCATTAACGATAAACAGTCACAGGACAGGTGTGAAGAGTCATTAAACAGTGATATCAGATAACTCGTTTGATGCTAATGTGCTGTGATTTCAGGGATACAGCCAAGATGTGTGCACATGTGGCTGAAATTGGCAGGTACCCCGGCGTACCTCTGTGTCCTCCTGTGGGGGGTAGCATAAGGCCAGACATTAATGCATCGCCTTGGCTGCAGCTCGGAGAGCAGGAGCAGGAGGGAATACACAGCCACGGGGCTAAAGATAGAAACAAAGACGTGGAAATCTGCACATCAAAGCTCTGAGTTTCTAATTTACTCTTAAAGAGGGGGGTAGCTCCTCTCCATGTGCAACCAAATCGACTCGTGGCACGGAGCAAACGGCAGCGAGGGGACAGACAGCTACACCTCCCACCGCCAGCATAAAGGCTGTTCATCTGGCAGAGACAAACCTCTATCTCCTCTTGTTTGTGACTGTTATAGACGAGAAGGTATTTCACATAGATGAAATTGCTCGGCTGCCTCCCATGCTGACACACATATCTGCAGGCCTCATCTCTTATTGTAAGTCAAGAATCCTCACAGAAGGGAATTTCCTAAAGAGGCTACCGTCAATCAGAGCACCAAGCATTAGAAAGAATGTAGAGACCCTGTGTGTGTGGGCCTTGTGCAGCAACATTCTCTAAAATGACTCTTATGTTTCTAGGCTACGTACACACTAGTGTGTTTTCATTTTAAGGCGGTTGTTTCCGCCGCCTGAGGTTTCTGAAATAATCTCCGTCCACTCTAACATGCCTGAAGCGCATATCACCCAAAACCAGTACTTGATGCGGGGCTGATAACACCGGCGAACACAAGAATTATCACAAATTGCTTAAATAACAGCTTGCCTCCTGTGAATGTAGTTAGTACTAGCATGATAAAATGCGCACAACAGCTGCTAGCGGAGACAACAAGGACAGAAACGCCTGTACTTCAGTATTCATGATAAATTAACAGCTGGTAGTCAAGGCTGATGTCTTGTTTTATTCTGGAAAGGGTCACGTGATAGGGGTGCAGTGAGTCAGGGAAGGACATGCAGTGACTGATAAGAGTGAATCCGGCGGTGAAGTCGGGTGTTTGCCGGAGTGATACGGATGCAAAGTGTAAGGATAGCAAAAGTGTTTTAGTTCGTGTGGGCACAGAATTAATTTTCGGTTAAGAGAAGGAATGAGAGAATCAAACTCTAGATGCACCAAGCAATCTTAACCATCCAAATGTGCCGTTGCCCACTTGAGCTGAATAACAAGTCCCACTTGATCATGAATTGGAGATGCATGGCCAGTTGTGTCTTATTAGAACAGATAAATAACCCTAAGCGCTACATGAGGGCAGGCGTTGTCTACAGGTGCATAAGAATGGGAGAGATGTCACTGAAAAAACTCACTGCCCAATTCTCGATGACAACTGGAGGAGGACAGGAGGAGGTGATGGTCTCACAAGTAAATGTAGGAATTCAAGAAATAATTGGAGAGACAGGTGTCCAGTCAGACGCTCCGGTTGACAGTTTCCAGAGCCCTCGACACATGCGGTGGATTTTATAGTCTTAATCGGGACCAGCGGATAAATAGTATTTCTAAAACGATCATTACTCTGAAAAAACTTATGCACAGTTATGTTTCCTTGCATTGGAGTGAGACGTCAAAACAGAAGAAAATGAGAAAACACTGGCGAATTGCAGAAATCAATGGGCACTAATGAAAATAAGAACAAAACATGAATACAAAGGATAATAAGATGACACTTGTTCCCACACTGAGGCTCATTGTGTGTGGAAGTAATAAGATTCTGATGCCTCCCACGTCACGGTAACACACATGCAGTTTTTATTTCAGAGGATACACGCAGCGTCCCAGTGGAACATGCAAATCAAAGTCAGGTTGGCAGCAAATCAAACTAAACGCCCGACACTTGTCTGAAAGTCCTTCTTCAGTCGTGCTGGATGAGATACAAAGCTCCACGTGTGTAAAATGCATATCAACCAGCATGAATGAACCACTGCCTCTCGCTCTGTTCATCTATTTCCTCATCCTCCATGTCTGTCTGCTTCGTTCCCCTCCAGACATCCGCATGCTACTGAGCCATACGTCCCGCTGTCTTGGCGCTGTCGGCCCTCTCCCTCTGTGTGACCCGGCTGGCTGGCCTCAGCCTTTGTACCCTCCCTACCTCCCTTACCCTGACGTTGAACCCTGCTGTGGGTAGTTCCTCATTGCTGCCCCACCCGCTCGCCCTCCTGCAAACAGCACTGAGCTGAGCTGGCTAATCTCTTTGAGCTTAACACAGAGCCAAGTGAACATCAGCAGTGAGAACTCCCATTTTCTATCCATTTATTTCTTTCTATGTCTATCTCCCATCAAACAAATGTGTGCACACAGTCTTAAGATGTGCTGGTTTCGGTATTTTCCTCTCTCCTGTTCAAAGCATCTTACATAAGCCCCCGGATTGTCAGGACATGAAATCTCCACAAGAGCATGCCAACAGTGCGCCCGACACAGATACGGCCCAGTAACCTCAATACTCCTCTCCCCCCTCCTGCAGGGCGTCCAGAGAGAAGCTGGATACTCACACATGTTGGAATCAAAGCTGGGCAACATGAGCCCACAGCTCTGTACTGATGTAGAAAAATCAAGGACACACATCGGGCTACCTGCCGGGAAGAAACCCCTTACTCTACTCCTCACTGATCCTCTCAGATTTACAGCAATACTCTCACCGAGACTCCACCCTCTCCGCCTCTCTGCGGCGAGTTAAAGAACGGCTGCTGGTTTTAGAGACAGTCCTGTTGCTGGGGGATGAACGGTGTTGTTATGGCAGCAGCCTTAGTGTTGACCCATGTGGTGCCAACAGACATGTGGATACTTGGCCTTAGAGACTGCAAGACAACACTGACTGGCCTGTTTGGCAGAGAATACTGACAAAACCCGACTGTCAAAACATAAGTATACATATATATATAAAAGCTAAGAGTCCTCAGATCTGAATAAAGTTGTATTTAAATGTGGGTCATGCAGTGGAGGTTGTCTGTTTTATCCTTTTGTTCCTCATGATTTTGTTTCTCTGTGTCATGTGGCTGATATACTGTATGGATGATATGATGGCATTTACTGTGGTTTCAAAATCTGCTAAATCAATAAAGTACACAAACGTACTTAAATCACTTCAGTTGTAGAGAAACAGATTCCGGTATGTAGTTGTGTTTCATGTGTAGGAAGAGTGTGTCAACGATGCTGAAGTCTCAATTTTCTCATATTTGCATACCCATACTGTGTGCCAACGGCAAAGAAAAGATGTGACAAAAATTTCTGCTGAGGGCTTTTGCAGATATACATGCGGAGAGAGAAACAGAAGGAGGAAAAAAAAAAAAAAAAAAAAAAGAGCAGAGAGGAAAACGGGGTTGAGAGAGAGGAAGGAAATGTTTCAACTAGAATGATGCACGAACACAACTCCATCCCCTAATTAGCCTCCTCTTTCTTTCCCCCCCCCCTTCTCTCAGTTTCTTTGTTGTGCATCTTCACACTCCCCCTTCATTTTTAGACGTAATTGACATTAAATTCACTCTACTTCTTAATTAAATCCCAGACAACTGTTAACGAGGGGATGGGTTCAAACATTCAGCCCACAACATCCCTTTAAACAAGATCGATTAAGGCATGGCTGGCGGCAAAGCCAGGCCCTCCACCCCCCCCCCCTTCACGCCCCATTGTTCCCATAAAAGAGGTGTCTGCCTCAAGATAACCTTGCCGAGGATGATGAAAGGGAAGCAAATAAGTCAACACGCAGACAGAAAAATAGAAATCTAATTTGGAAGAAAGCAGGACTCAGGTTAATATGAAATCTGTGACAGCCACGTACTGGGTCAAACATGTGCATGGAGACACAGTGGGTGGAGACTGCAGGCGACAATCACTGATAATGGACATTAGGGTTTACAGCAAGTACAGGGGCTTTTGTTGTCCGGGCAGAGAAAACAATTCAAAGAGTGTGAGCATCTCTGAGAGGAGAGGGCATTTCAGCATGAGTAATGGGAAGCTGGCTGATAGTCAACTGAGAAAATAACTAGTCATGGCATGAGGAGGCGGAAGAAGGCGTGAAAATCATAAAATGATAAATAGACTTTCAGAAAAATAACCTTGAGGGATGAAAACATGTGTCTGAGAAAGTAGACAAAATACAGACGGATGACAAATTAAAGGAAAAACCAACATAAAGTGTCTTGGTAAGATGTTGTTTCCTCACATGCCTCTACTGGACCCATGTGCAAAAGATATTCCCTCAGTTTGGTGTTTTGATGACGGAGGTGGAGCGCGACGGAGGTTCAGAAATCGTCCGTAGGTGTACAGCTGCGAAGGCCACGGCCAGGGTTCGAAATCAACGCCCACCAAGCACCAAATATAGGCTAGACTTTCCAGTTGGCGAGTAAATGCACCGTGATAATCATAGAATAAAAAACATGCTGAGTCTCTACTGCGTTCTGGTGTCATTTACGACCGTGATGATTCTGTCCTCGGCGCCGGGTCAGAGTCTCACGCAGACAAACAGACAATCAGGGCCAGGGACTCCGTGGTGCGTTCAGGTGCACCTCATAAACCCTGACATCTACATTATCAAAGATATAGAAGGGGAGATAGGGAGACTACATTACACAGCTGACACATTGTAGACTATTAACAGTGTCGACCGAACTTCAACGAAGACTGATGTACAACAATTAACTTATAAAGACAGAAACTGGCTATGATATGATACGGTGATGCCTTACGAGAGCATATTTCCTATCTCCCTTTTTATATGTATGTACATTGTTCTGTACGGCAAAGCACTTGAGAACTTTATAGTGCATTCAAGTGCACCTTGTAAAGTATAAATCTATACTTACTTGACCATGAAGGTGTCTTAAAATGGCAAAGTTCATTAAATACAAAGACCTACGTCTGTCATTCCTTTCCTGTTCTTTCACTACAGTGTTTTTCATAACTACATACGAAAACCATAACATTTCTATTTACAAAACCCCGCGACATTCTTTCGCAGCAGTGCCTCTGTGATCATTTTCAATGTGTTTCACGGCCGCATTTAAATATTTCGGTACCGAAAATGCATGCATTTTGTCTGGTAAAAAATATACTTGGTTGGTGGATTTGTTTCATCTTGATTTGTGAGTTAAAAAAATGTTAATTTCAGATGACCATTGAGTGAGCCCTCGTACCCTAAGGACGGGGACGTCGTCACTCCGTCAGGTTTCTCAGATGAACAGATGAAGAGTGAGCAGAGAGAGGCAGAATAATGCTTTTAGCCCTTTGTTTTGAAAGAACCTTGGTATCAAGGCTATCGGGTTTGCAATTTTATCCTGCAGAGTATTAATTATAAGTAATTTCCCTCCATGACATGTTTCACAACAAAGTGTTACACTGCTCCGCTGGTGGATATTGCACTCTGCAACATCATACTCTCACTAACAGTGTTGACAAAGTCGAGGCTCAACCTCTCATTTCTTCGCACCTTGAAATGATCAATGAGGATTAAGCCTGGCTGGTATACCAGTCTGATGATACACAGAATAACACTGCTACTTGGGTTTTATTAAAAATTTGATTTCATCAGCCATGTGGTACTAATTTGATACAAGTTTCTCCCAGATGACAGCCACATTAAAGCAGTCTGTAAACCTAGCAACGAGGGGTAATCTTCACGACGTAATTCTGATTTTTTTCAGGGTTTTTCAGCTCCAATATTAAATAGGTCATTTAGGTCAGCACGGTACTCCATCTGAAAATTTAATTAGTCTGGGGTTTCAGAGATTTTGGTGTCTCATAATGGCATAAATGTGGCTTTTCTGTGAAAGCTTGACAAGAAGGAAATGCTGGAGGAAATGGATACTCGCTGAAACTACTGGCGCAAGTCATGCATATGTTTAATTTAAAACCCCCTACAAGCCCGGTCCACCTTTAAGTGTCTGTCTGTAATATTTCCACATCATGTCAAACAACCATGACGGCAGATCGTATAGAAACTGATTAGGCTTTTGTTACCTGGATACCATCTCCATCCACATGCAATTTATTATCATACCTTATCTCGCTGCGCTCTCTGAATTCAAATACACTTGATGTTCTTTGATATTCTGGATTGTGTTTGAGGGGTGGTCACGGTCACGCACTTACTGCGGGCAAGAAATGTATAAATACAAATGTACACGTGTGCTCGGACACGTGGAAACGCGCACACTTACTCCTTAAGAGGTTTCATGCTGCAGCATCTTAATAGTCTCTCTCTGCCCCTCCATGCCAATCATGGAGCAAAGTGTAGAGTAGAAAAGCAGGTGGGCCAAATTTCAGCCACGGAGCATCATGGGAGACAGGTTATATCAGGCAAGGACAAATACAGGATCAGCCTCTCAACCCCCTAGCTCCTTCCTGATGGAGCACTACAGAGCCCATATGCAATTCACCGAGGTTCTACAAAGACTGGACACAAAACAGGGGGCACATGCTCGACAGAGGACGAGAGAGAGGATGGAAAATTACAGTGCAGTGAAGGGGTTGAGGAAACAGCAGGGGGGGAGTGGAGGCTGTGAGAGCTTGTTGCAAAAGTAAGCACAGATGGCCTAGGGCTACAACATGGTGGGAAGAGGAAAGAATAACTGAATAAACTAATTAGAAGGGCAGCATTTCACACACACCTCCATCAAGTCAACACTCCCTACCTCCGCTTCAAAAATATGTTTTATTTGTAAATCATTCTTAGGGAGAGAAAACAACACTTTGAGATGGAAATACTAATATCAAAGCACAAGTTTTTACACTTCAGTGCGTCTTGTAACACAACAACACAAAAATTGGAATTTGGATCGAGGTGGGTGACAGCAAATAGCTTCACACATCAACGCCAGTGTGGAAATTCAAGCTGGGAGTCTGTGTCATGCAATGTGGCGGAATTAGCTGGAGGCCATGATGAAGACATTAGGGGCTTGATCTCTGTATTAGCCCGAAAAGAGGACATTTCCACTTAACTAAAGGAAGCGATGGAGAGGAGGGGTGATTTAAATTCAGTGACAAGGCTTTAAATACCAGCCAGGGATCACAGTTGTGCCCTTTGGCAAAGTAATTATTCACTCCCTTAGAAGACGATCAGGTGTGTAGTCGTGCACGCGCTCATGCTTTTGCCGAGGAGTGTGTCTATATCTGTGTGTGTTGGAGTGAACCAGGAGGGAGCGAAGGAGGTGTGAAATGTTACAGTTTCTCCTCTTTTCATGTAACTGAGAAGTGTTTATGCCAAACTCTTCAGAGGGGAGAAGGAGCGTTCTGCTAAGGGCTCATATCAGGTGATAAACGTGAGAAAGAAGTGAGAGGGAGACATAAAACAAGAGCTGGTAAAGGTTAGCGTTCCACCTCTCCATCACTGCCTCTTGCCAGCTTGTTCTCTCCTTCTTCTTTTTTTTTTCTGTTCTAACCTTCATCCAGAAGCAGCTTGATCTCAGGGGGAGGAGCTCTTTCTCCTGCTGAGGCCAGACAGAGGCCCGGCCCAGGGGTTGATGGGGGATGAGGCGCTCATTGGGAAACTGTCCTTCAAAAACTGCAGCCTGATGGATTTTTTTTTTGGCCTGCGTTTTGTTTCTCTCTTCCCTCAACATATCTTCAGTATTCTCCTCCCGGCATCGCTCCATCGCCCTCGAGCTCCCTCTGTTGCCCCCGACCAAGACGCCTCAACACACACACACACAGGCCTCACGCGAGAATCACTTAAACTAACAAACGTGTTCGGAAACGCCACATGCACGTGATTTAGGAGATCGAGCCCCATTCACGGGGGATTTTTTTTTTTCATAATTTAAATTTTCTTTCAGGTACAAACACAATTTACAAACGGTTTTCCACTAAATCAGTGACTATTCCATTACTTTGTAGCAATTTTGAGTTTGAAAACCCCACACACTTCGTTTTTCGCTGACATTCTGTTTGAGCTGGAGGCACAGGTGGCCTTCGTCATGTTCATATGGGTCATTTTCACAGCTCTCTGAAGTTACGAGCGTTTGCTGAATCTGACGTGGCGCGCTCACAGGAGCCCATTGTAATGAAAAAAAAAAAAAAGCAAGCGAAAGTTCAGATAAGATTCTGATAATGCTCCTGCGTGAGGCCCATTGTACGTCCGTGTGTTTAAAGGACATTACATCCACTTACGTTTATGTCCTGGAGACTCATCTGTCTAACAATCCGGTTGCCAGAATAAAATGTTGTCACTGTCCCTTTCCTGCAAAGCATCAGAGTACACAAAAGTACGCATTCGATACTCAAGTAGAAGTACAGATACTTGTGTAAAATAATACTAGCAAAAGTACAAGTACAAGCCCTGGAATGTTCTCGAAGAGTGAAAGTAAAAAGTATTTCTACATTTCTATCGACTGCTTCTGTGCAGAACCTCACATCATCCGTGTTGGTATCAAGGACAGATCAAGAATTCAGACTCTGCAGAGACCACAATCTTAGACCTTCCCTCTCTCATTCCAAACACACACAATCCAGGTTTACAGTCATAGGTAGAAACACCTATAGCTTATACAGGATTCACACTGACGGACCTAATGTTTTGTTATTTAGCCTTTCTGAGGTTTATTTCATGGTTAAATGAATGAATGTTATTTCACGACTAAACCACCATTGCCTCACTCTCTCCATCCTGAATAATCTCGTCTTAATAGCTGAAGTAGTACGGTTGTAATAGATCTACTGTGGTTCTGTTCGACTGATCCTACCGGGTCTCTGGTCCGGTTCGGAGACGGGCTCGGGTGGGGCTGAGGGCGGAGCCTGTGAACAGGTGTCGGTGCAGATGCTCTGGTCCTCGTCCATGCTGGTCTGGTTCTCAGATAAACTAGTGTCCACTGCGTTACTGTCCTCTGTTTCCTCCTCTGTTTCCTCTCTGCCAGCTAGCCGAATTTTGTGGAAAGAAGTCGCAGTTTGCGATTTGGCCGTACGGTAACTTCCAGCCGCTGCAAACCATCAATAATCTCATATAATCTCAAGGTAATTTGTCATTAAAGGACACTTAGGACTTTACTTTTTTGACTTTCTTCAATAGACTGGAGCTGGTTGGGGATTTCCATTCCCGTTTACACAATAAAAGTGCTCTGGAAGGATTCAGAAAAGATCACTGTTTGTTTAAAATATCAATAAATTAATTGTGAGTCATTTTTCAATCACATCTTTGCTGACTTGTATCTTTCCCAACCGCTGCTGCCAAGCAGCAACGTAACCATGAAAAGTTTAATAATGCTGCTGTTTCTCACAGTTATTATGAGCCTCAAAACGCCAAAAGTCCCAAGAGTAGTTCAAACACTAGCCGTTTTATTTAGAAATCTTGATATGAAATGTATTTTTGGTCCAGAAATGTGAGATTATACTCTTACCGATACTATTCTGTGGTTTGCAGAAACGTACAAAATGCAACATTTTATTTCATTACAACAGATAGAAGCTGACACAGATGCACACGGATAACACGAGGAACAATAAACAGGGTGAATCATAGATATATTTCTAGCGAGGCTGGTGCACAATCCATGTGACGTGTGCTGACGGTGAACCGATCAGACAAGCTGAACTGAACAATTCACTTTCTCGATTTTTAAATGCTTAACAATATGTTCCCGTGACTCAGCTGCTTTTTGTGTGGTTGAAATCATCTCTGAAACTCATGCAAAATTGATTTTCTGATTACCACAGTCTATGAAAAAGGGAACAAATAGTTGAATGTTCATATTTAACAGCGAATCCTACCCTAAAGGTAACTTGACCTTAACTTAACTCTAACCTTGAAACAAGTCAGACTTAAAGATTTATGTTGTGGGACATAAGAGTAGAGTCTGCACACATGTGGAAACAGATTTATGTCCCCGTTATGTAAGTAATGCATGGCCACGCATATACACAAACACACATTTCTGCAGGTCTGTTTCTGCTGACAGTCTAGTCTTCAGTACCACGGGGCTGTTTCTTGATAAGCCAAACAGAGTTGGGGGCCCTCGTTATCTTTGGGGCTGTTCACTAGATACTACCCCCCTCCCACACACACCGATATTCCCTCCCCAGGCTTGTCATGAGAGTGCTGGGCTCGCATCGTTATCGGCACTCCTGCGTGAGTTCATCACAAACCCAACGATGTGCCGACTCAGCTGCAGACGAACCACAACGCCTCAATCAGTCTTCATTTGCCTCCTCTTCCTCGTCATATTTTACCTCTTTTTCCTCTAGTTTGGCGAAGACGGAGAGGCAATCGCTCAAGTCAGAAGCTTTATTTTCCCCCGCTCTCGACTCTATTTTTTAAAAAGCTGAAGTTTCACAAAAGGGGGCTCGTGTCTGAGACCTGTGTCACGCTGGGCCCAGAGGTTCTCCAAAACCAGGACTGAGCCACATGCAGCGGACAGACACTCGGTTAACAGCAGCATCCCCCTACAGGCTCCCGCTGCAAATGGTACGTCACTGAACGCTGTACAAGTACAACTCTGTCTGCACTAAAATGCAGTCAGTAGACAAACACTGGGTTCATCTCAGTTGTTTGGCTCTAAAGACATACCAACAAACGCTGTCAGGGTTTCTTTAAATGAAAAAGTTTGACCATTGTCCTTCTGTAAAATGTCACTAAACCTTTCACTGCAGAGACTCTTTTATTGCTGTGAATGAGGTGAAAGTGGTGGCTGGACTTTCCCGTTTACAGCTCAGTAAAAGGAGAAAGCTACGACTGAGAGCGGGATCATTGCAGGAAGGTAATTGGGGGACTAGACTTTAATGTGACCTCTCAATGACAATGGATCCTGGTGCAGTAAGCCCAAGTCTGACATTTTGGTAAATTATAAAGGGATCACAGACTAGTGTTGGTGAATTATTTCACATATGCAAGACAAAAGAAAGGGCAAACACTTAATTTCACCTTTTCAAAAGAAAAAAACGAACAATCTTTTAAATGAGAAGAAGTAGAAATTAGAAAGTAGTATTTAGAGTCTTTCGTTAAGTGAAAATACTACTACTAATAAAAGTACACCACCAGAAATACTCTTTTAAAACCTTACTCAAGTAAAAGTGTGTGAGTATAATCAGCAACATGTAAAGTATGAAAAGTCATTGTGCAGTAAAATGGCCCCTGTCAGTGTTTTATTATTATATATGACGTTTTAGGATTCAGTTTGTAGATGCTGTAGATGTTTACGGTTGAGCTCATTTTAATATATTTCATAAACTGTAAACAGCAATGCATCATATGCTAAAGGCCTTTTTTCAGCTTTGTGACAATGCATTTTCCAACGAATTAAAGAGTCGATTTAACTTAAAGCTGCAGGAGCCGAAATCACGGGGGAAAACAAAAAAAAAACCACCAGAATTTGAAAATACACACCTTATTTCTGCAGTTGTCTCCTCTCAGTCCAGACTGAAAAACGGCCCGACACCTTTTCACGCCGCTCGTCACGTATCTGACCAGCGATACCCGTCTGAAAACACCTTAGTCAAAGATTTTCTCCTCTCCGACGCCACAGGAGTTTCCTCTCAGAACACTTGAACGACAACAAAAGGTAATTATGGAATTTCTGCACAGTAACGCCTAAAAACTATCGAGCACTGCAGCTTTAAGAAGGAGGAGGAGTTTAAACTCAACGCATCCTTCGGTTTATCACAAATATTCAGAATCAGCACATACATGGGTTTCATAGGACGGAAAAGGGATGAAAGATTGTAATCTGAAAAGTAAAGCTGTCGGACAAAATGTACAAATACTCAAATTTGTACTTAAGGGCAATACTTGAGTACACGCACTTTAAAAGTTTCATTTTGCCACAGCTAACGGGATGATGTAGATGTTACAGACACAACGCAGAATGGCCTCTGGCGTTATTACATTGCAGCTTTTTTCATTACCCTTTTAATCTGAGTAATCCAAATCATATATGTTGTCACCTTCATACATATTCTATCTATTTAGAATTTTGATAACGCTGTAATTCTGTCTTTTGTCTCCTTTATAAAGCGCTGACAGCCTGCTTTTTTAATGACAGGTATCTCTATTCAGCAAATATCTTCCTGCTCATTACCTGCTGAATAATACCAGCTCTAGCGGATGCACCTTCCCAGACCCCACCTTCAGAGAGGATTACAACACAAACACGCAACAGTCGTCTCCAAATATTCCGGATGTCTCATGAATTTATAATGCCCTCCGACCAAACACGGCATCGCTCGCTGTCCCGTCCTGTGCAACAAGCGTGACCTCGAAAAGAGCTCCTGACATTAGCTCTGAAATACTGCCATGTGGGAATAACAGCACACCGGGGAGCGCCTGCCTTTTACTTTACTGTGCTGTTATGTGTCGACCTTCACCTTAAAGATTTTAGCATACTACTATAACTTCTATTTTGGCTTTTAAATAATTGGATTATTGAGGTTGCATGGGCCAGGGGATTCTAATTCATCGCTGGATGCCTCCTGCATTATGATGATTAATGGCTGAATCTGCAGCGCTCTCTTATTGGCTTCAGGTTGTCTTTTCAGACATACAATAGTGTCTCATATACTGTAGTATTTTCCACAGTGAGACTTTCGATTCATGTTCAGTTTTTGAAGATCTAAACCACACTCACGGCCGGAGCAATTAACGTTTTGAAATCTTTATATTAATTTATTCAAGCTTTCATTTTGGTTCTTGATTTCAGTTTGGTAACAATTTCATAATTAGTTTTATTTTTAGGGATTGACTCATTTTAATTTAGTTTTTCAGGTATTATGAGAAAAGCCTTGATTTATAGCAACTGAAAATGGGAGAGGAGGATCAAATATGAGTAACAAGATCCTGTAAACAAAGCGAAAACAAAGCTGCAATTCTATTTAATGTTAGTCCATTCATTGCTGTTTTTATTTAGGTTTTTGGAAACTGTCATTTTTATCTTTATTTCACGTAACAAACTTGTTTTTTTTCCCTGCTTGTTTAAGTTTTCATTAACTATAACACTCCTGCTCAGATCCCCCTCCTCCATATACTTTATATACACATCCATGAAGACACAGCGGAGCTGCAGGTGAAGGCAATTCCTTTCACACTGAGGGATTTCTTTCTGCATCAAACAAGTCAGGTCTTGGGAATTATGACCAGGGTCAATGCTCTAGATGAAACACCAAGCCTCCCCTCTCCTGCTAAATTCACTTTCCGCCCGCTCCCTGCCTCGACACTGTCCTTGACTCCTGTTGACCCTTCCACCTTGGGAGGAATTGAGTTATTCAGTGATACAGCTATCGCCCTGCAGCCATAACTTTAAAAGCTGACCTTAGAGCCTTTCGCGTTCATGGTAGCAAGAGCGGCGGCTTATTGATGGAGGCTCTTTAACATGGTTCTGTTGTCTCTGCCTGAGGCATGAGGAAATAAATCAACTTTACCAATGTCTTCTTAATCCCCCTCCTACATCTCTACAATGCAGCAGGGGATGATGGTTACCCAGGGTCAGGGGCAAAGGGCCGTCACGGTCATTGTATGTACACAAAGTGACACGTCAGGCCAGGAAAGCATAAAATCTGATTTACGACTCGCACGCACAGACCTAATTGGAAGGTGCGAGTCCATCCGTTTGTATTATCACGTTACAGGAGGGATGTGTCAGATGTGACGCCTCGTAAATACATCCATGTCGACACAAACACGAATCTAAATGCCTTTACATCTCTACCTGTACATATGTGAGTTATAAGATAGACAGTGACTTGCAGAAACACTTGCAAGCGACTGATAAGGCAGTGGTGTGTAGGTGGAGATTAAGGGAGGGAGGGGAGGCTGATTGTGGGAGGGAGGTGTGTGGGTGATGCAGGGGAGGGCAGCGCAGGACGAGGGCGGGGAAGTGGATGTTTTATGAGGCCCTTAACATTTACTTCCCCAGCGTTTCAATCCGCCGTGTCTATTAAGGACGGCTGCTCCTCCTACGTGTTCCCCATCCATCAAAGATGGAGAGACGCGCGGCCCCACACTGACGGACAGCTCGATATGATGGAGGGAGAGAGAGTCGGCAGCAGGCAGGGCAGCGAGAGAAAGTAGAAATGCTGAGAAATGAGGGAGCGGGAGACTGAGAAAAAGGGTCACAAAGCGAAAATACAGTCAGAGGCAGAGAATGGCGATGGAAAAATGCTTTCAGGTACAAACAAAATGGACGAAGATGAGTTCGCCGCAAAGAGCTGAAGCAGCATTTTGTCTCAGAATATGCTTTGTTCAAGGTGGGCTGCTCTCCCTTCTGCAGGCGCAGTCTGAAACGCCACAGAGTTTGTAACTCTACGCAGTAAACCAAACACACACAGCCTGCCGAACAACATTTTATGAGGAGCAGTGAAGTCAAACAAGCCATAAATAAAAAGAGACCCTGAGAAAATAGATGAGGTCTCCATTCAATGTGACAGAGTGTGAGAGGTGTGTGCGGGTCAGGGAGGTGTCCAGCTCTGTTCAGGCTTTAGAAATACGTGTAGCCCCTGCAGGTCACCGCTATTAATTACAAACTTAGCCGGCTACCCTACCATTAATCTAAATTTAGAGTCTAGACTAAGCCTGCGCTTGATGGTGAACGCAGTGCCAACCAACCAATCACATAATAGATTTTCTGCCCTCTGGCCGACCGAAGACAAGGTCCAGTATCTGCAAACTAATCATAGCCACAGTCTGGTACTCCCAACCTGCTGGCAGCCAAGGTCAGAGGACCACTGACCACCAGAGCACAGACTTGAGGCAAGAATTACTGAAAATCACAGCGGGAGACAGTGTGTGAAGCTGCATATTTTGAGTGAAGCGCATTAAAATCAGGATTTAATGAATACATGGAACTAATGATCATTGTACAAACTAACAGCTGGTTTGCGTTGCTGTTCATCTGCCTTTGGTGTTTTATCTTAATTAACCGCACACATATGTGCAGCGATGTTCCCACTCGGAGGCGGCTCTGACCAGCTACATGCATAGGTCAGACGAGGAAACATGGGGAATTTGCTTTACAACACGTCAACAAGGAGAGAGGGGAGACTGAGAGGGTAAATGAGACAGAGATGAAGAGAGGGAAGAGAGGAGGAGAGCAAGTTGCTGAAGGAGACAGAAAGGGAAGGGAGGGAAAGGATGGAGGGGGGGGTTATACCATCCAGTAACCTTGTGTTCCCCATGGCCATACTGCCCCTGGGCTGCTGTACCCCCCTCCAGCAATTAATCATCTGATACTGAGCTTACTCAACCGACAACCGTCTCCCCCACATCCTAATTAAGCTGCTAGAGGAGAGGCGGGGAGAGGAGTAACAGGAAAGGGAGTCACAGACCAACCCAGTCGCCAAAATAAAATGTTGCAGTTATATATTTATGCAAACCAGGGTTACGTACAATATCAAGATATATGTCACTGAAGCATCTGCTACTATTTTTTTTTTTTTTCCTCAATAGGCAGGAGGTGTTAAGGGTGGATCACAGATAAACAGCTGTCAAGACTTTACGACATGGCTATAGATCAGCCGTGTTTCGACATAATTGTCGAGTGAATTTGAAGCAACCTTAAAACAATAAGTGAATCAGGCACATTTCGTTTCTTCAACCGGTTTAGTGTCAGAAAGCGGTGATACAGGCTACTTTATGGTACCTTTCCCCAAAAATCTATGGCTGTTCTCACTCTCAAGTCGTCACAACCACCTGTTATGGTTTTCCTATATTGTCTGTGAACGGTTTACAATTTACTTTCAGGCCAAAAAGCAGTTAACGCGCAATAATGTTATGTTAAATACACGTATGTAGAAATTAGAGGTTAACTGATAGTGGATGTTTAAGGCTGATATAACAATTGTTTGGAGTGTGGAAACGCAGAGGGTCATCAGCTGACGTCACCCCCTAAACGCCCTGTGGACCTCGTGAAGTCTACGTGGTCATTGTAAATGAAAGTTTTAAAAGTGTTGTTGGTGCAAATTCAGGAGGCTCATGTCGTGATATAGCATGGATCTTCACCGAAAGAGCAAACTTAAATCCTTCAGGAGCGCGAAATCTCCAAAGATGACCAGATGGATGACATGGACGACAGCTCGACAGTCGTCTGTAAGTGGTAGCCTATTAAAAAATGAGTCTCGACATTAGATCCAGGGGATAAAGTCAGTGAATTAGAGTAAAAAATAGACTTTGCTTACCCTGTGCAAATGCGCTGCATGAAACACAGACGTGGGGGGTTAATTTCTAAATCGCAGGAGGTTCCCAGGTTATACTCATCCTGTGTGAACGGGACTTAACTCAAAGTAATGAATACCTAAATAAATGAATGAATTTGGATCACTGAACATCAAACTCAAAATAATTCATCAAATCTGGAACTGAACATCAAAATAATTGGGAAAAATCTAGGTGAGAGTGATTTTATTCATGAGGCTTTTTTCTTTCCAAGTCAGTCATTCCAGTTGAGAAGCCCGATACTGGCTGTCAGTACACTATAGATAGTCTGTAACACGAAAAGATGAATCAACCAAACCGATTAACTGGTCTGTATCTAGTAACAGCTGAATGAAACATAGAGACATTATACGTATGTATGTTTTCTAGAAGGTAAAATAGCTGCATCTTCTTATTTGCTGAACTGGTTGCACTGAGAATGTAGTAAAAGAAAAGCACTGAGAAGCCAGAGCACAAGTAAGAGAGAAGTAAAAAGGAAGAAATCCAGAACTCAAGGCCACTTCCTATGGATTGGTAGGAATATAATGAAAAGCCGGTGCCAGCCTGCACCGAGGACCATCTATCTACCAGACTGGTGAAGCAGGCACCACGCTGGTGCCAAGGTTACTCTGCAAAGCTCAAAGACTGTGTGCATGACTGTGTGAATGTATGTGTGTGTCCGTAGATCAACTGACACTTAAAACATATAAGAGTAACTCCGGGTTAAAGCACAGGAGGAAAGAGACTGTGTGCACGTTTATTTTGACTGTGTGTGTGTGGAAAGCAAATGCTGTAACGTGTGGAAGTATGTGCATGCGTAGATGTACGTGATAAAGCGCAAGTGTGTGTTTCTTTTTGTGTGCGTGCGCATCGGTATGTGTGTGTGTGTGTGTGTGTGGACTGTTTTTATTCCGAAGGAGCCTTTTCATCTTTGGTCCAGGATACCGGGAGACTTGATGTCCTCGCTCGTCTTCCTCCTGGCTCAGACACACTTGCGTTGTCCGGGCCACCTGCCAGCCAATTAGCTGAGCGGGCAGAAGCAGCTGCCCAGTAGCAGGTGGACGTCCATCCCGACATCCCTACCACCTGCTAATGCTAATGGCTCTGATCTCAGGGTCCACTGGACTGTACTGCCAGGGGAGGTAGGTCAACTGTGGATAGGAATCACTGAAGCTGAGCTGAACTGAATCCTCACAGAAGTCTCTAGTGGGCAAGTTATTAGACCAAAACATACTCAATTTCTAGTGCAATAATCTCCATAATGCCGTTTTAAAGGTTTGCTTTGCGACTAAGCAGGCATAGATCTTTAAAAACTAATCACAAACACACAGCTGTGGGCGAAATTTTCTCTATTTTCAGGTGGGAATCAATAGAAATCTGGTGAGCTAATGAGTATTACAGCAGCAGGACACTTTGTAAAACTACAATCTACCAAATGAAGAAAAACTAAGCAACTGAAATGCTTCGTGCAGTCCTGAAGGAAAAATGTACAATATATGATGGTACAATAAAAAGGTAGGTATTATACGTAGCCTCGAACGGCGATTAGAGATTACACTGGGTTTATGCCTGACAGACTCCTTTAGGCTTAGCATTGGAGGGAGTTCTTTATTATGTCATGCACATACAACCTCATGGACTCAAAGGACACCAAAGAATACTGGTGCAGTTGGAATACATTTGTATTGTGCATCACAAATATGCAGCCACACAAAAAGGAAAAACTCATCAGACATTAAAGACATTTCACCGAATAGATCTGGCTTAAAAAACGTATAATGAGCAAAAACAAAACCTATAAAAAGGCCTTAACTTTACTTTGAATAATGTGTCGCGATGCAGTTGCAGAGAAGTTACAGAAGCTTGAAACCATTTATGAAATGGATATGGAAATAATCATCGAATAAAATAAAAAGAGATGCGTGTTTTCATACCACGTGAACGTCATCCCGTCATCAATACAAGACCTTGGCGTAAAAATGAATGCAACTCTGGATGTAAATAACTGTTGACATTGCTTTATCTTATGAAAAGATGCCATGGTGAATGCGCGCTGTAATGAAAGTGTGTGAGTTTTTTGGGGGCGAGCAGAGTATTTACATACAGTATCACATGAAACTGGAAGACGGCTGCAACAACAAAAGACACACATTTATTTCTAACAGATTTCACGTTTTGGGGATTTGTTTTTATGTTCGCGCTTTAAGACCATCTACCTCTAGTTTACATCGATGCAGAAAATGTGCCTGTGCATTAAACGTTTGACTTTAAAAATGCCTGTAGTTCAGGTTAAGCTACTGCAACTAATGTTCAACTGAAGTTATTTGTTTCACAGGGATGATAGAGTTTAACATAGTTCTGATACAGAGCATGAAACTGATTTGTTGCACAGACAGTTTATCGCTTGCTAATTTTCAACTCTTCGTCCTTAGTTGTTACATACACCGTGTAATTCAAATATACATTTCCATTATCATAAAACCACTGTACACTATAGACACAGAAGAACAATAAAGTACATATAACAAGATGATCGTTTCATTAAAAAATGGCTACAGCTCTGGTTTTCTTTCCGCCCACCCTTAACTTCTGTTGTAATAGATTTTATATCTGTAATTAATTTGATTTCTGTTGCTAATTTATTGCTGTTTGATGACAATAATAACAATGTCAGAAAAAGGAAATATTTTGAGAGACGTGACACCGTTCAGTCAGCGTTCGTGAACTAACATTAGGTTGTTATTTTGATGAGGACGGACAGCACATATATTATAACCAAATAAATAATTTGTCACCATAAAAAAAAATGTGGGTTATTGCTTGTAAAGATACGTGCTGCAAACATGCAAATATTTCACGGGGACTTTACTGTCTCTGATACAGATAAAAAAACAGCCACGTTTCCCCCCGAGTCTCAACCTTGTGCTCTGCATTGATCCCTCTTTACTCGCCCTCGCTCTGCTCGGTGGGTAATTAGCTCAGTCCACAGGTGGGGGCGGCGACGTGATGGCTTTTTTTGCGATCGGACCCGAAATAGGCCTGCTCGTCTCCCCCTCGTAAAATGCCTCGACCCTTTTTCACTTTTATAGACGGAGGAGTAATATATGGCTTTATTTACGAGGACAGGCCCTGACAGATTTAATATTTTAATTCGGTTTTATGACCTGAACACAGGGCCGCGCAGGACTCTTTATGAGGCACCGGCGTGGACGGACGGAGCGGCGGGGACCACCAGGAGGGCAGAGAGTGACAGATAGAGCCATTCTTCATGTATCTCTGCCTAAATACCAAGCATATCTCTGCCTGCTCTAACCTCTGCCCACTGCTCCTCCCCCGCATGTCTCTATCATCCGTCTCCCCCCCCTTCTCCCCTCGACCCATAACTCCAATGAGAAGACATGGCCATGGAGCAGACAGTGCAAGTCTAATAGAGGGGAGATTGATGGTTCAAACGATTCAGAGCCGGTACTGAGGGGAGATTCATGCCTCAGACATCTCAGCGCTATTGGTTTAGAGATTGATGAATCAGAAGAAACAGCCCTAAACTTTCCAAGCTTTTCATGGCTTCAGCGGTATCCTGCCAATACTTTGAGAGTTCAGGGTTCAGACTGTTAGCCGCTGATATTGGCGCGAGGCATGGGAGAGCTGATTGATGAATGTGATGATTCAAACCCTCGTGTGTAGATGGGTGGTCATTTTAAAAGCAGAAGTCAAATAGTTTTTCAGAATGAAAAGGAAAAAAAATAAAAAAATTCTCACACCCATCTAGTACCACGAAGACTTTGATTACTTTTAATGGAAATCAATAGGGTTTCAGCACTCGCTCTCTGAGAGAATTTTTAATCAAGAAAAATTCATTATTTTACCATACCCCCCACACACACACCGTTATCATCTGTCTTAAGAAAAAGAACCAATAATAACCGAGATAACCCTATAACACGGGCGCCCATTTTCTCCAATTTTTTCCTGCCAATTAAAGCGTTTATCGTTTGACACAAAATTAACTGTCCTCAGAGGTTGATTTAGTACAACTTCCAAAACAGAAACTTCTTCAAAGAGCCGTATCCGGTGGGACTCGGAGCAGTTCCCATGGGAACTGGCAAATGAGCGTCTACCCAGCCTCACCCCTCCAGTACAGCGCCGGGGAGAACACAGTGATTATCGATCTGTCTGAGGGGTGAACAGCTCAACCAATCAATGGCTCTCTGGGTCCCCTAAGGATTGTGGGATAGAGGAGGAACAATGTGTGTGTGCGTGTGCAGGGGAGGCACTGAAGTGGCAGTGCCAGAGTGATTTCTGTCCAACACAAATCACCAGCTTAATTGACGGATTTGAAATTGGTTTAAAAGCCCTGGTCGCCCCACCCACCGATCAGCCCCCTCCAGGGCTGGCATCAAGGCAGAACACCATTCACAGGTATTAGGGTCATTATTTCCCGTGGGGATGGAGGTGAGGAGCCGGTCAGGGAGTGAGCAGACCGAGACGACTACCATGACTACTGCTCCTCCTGGGGCACGAGCCAACGCTGAGGGCTCTCTCTGGACTGGGCTTTCTACTCCAGGTACAAGGGGTTTGGGTAGAGATCGGTGGCTGGGCTTGTGACTTCTGAGAGTAACTAGTTACACGAAACACCTTTATGTAATTAAATTGCACAAAATGTAATAACCTCCACCGAGGAATTCGTGTGTCAAAACAATAAGCAAAATAGTTGTCGGTTAATTTAGTAGTTGACAAGCAATCGTTCATTCTTTTGTTAGAAAAGTAATCAAAAAGTGAAATTATTCAAATCGTTCCGTAATTTATTTTATGTTAAACAGGGTAGCTAGTGATCAATAACCTTACATTTCAACAGTAACCTTCCCACGCGTCTAGCGTTCACTACAGCATCATAAATCTTCTTGATGAAGACCCGTCCTCTCCCAGAGCTGACTTGCCTTTAGTTGCTCTTGTCCGTGTTTTTGTCTTCTCTGCTGTACCCTCACGCCCAACCTTCCTCCTCCTGCAGCCGGGCTAAGGACCGTTCATGACAGACTTATCACCATGGAGTTATCACCTCCTCACCTCTATCCCCTCAGGTGAGGAACCGGTCAAGGGCTGAGTCAAAACACTTCAGAGCTGCGACGTCTGCACATTTCATCCAGCTTCATTCCTGCATGAGCTGCAACCACTGCTGAGTACAAGACTAATGGAAGCTTAACCAAATACAAAGGAACATTCTGACCGCTTCATCATTCAAATCATTTATATACCAAAAATAACAAGCATTCTCTGGTCGTCGCTTCTCGGACATTTTCATCTTTAGTATGATTATGATGGAAATGTCTGTTGCTTGAGGAACGTTAGACGAAATAAGTCAAAGATGTAACCTTGGGCACTTACATAAACATTTAAAGGTTTATTGCAACTTTGGTTTACTTTCCTAGTTTTGATACCGCTGTGGAAAGTGGAAAGTACAGGTAGTCAGACAATCAGACAGCTCGTGAATAAATTACAGCACTGGTTCCTGAACTTTTTCAACTCGAGACCTAAAAGATAAATGTTGTGTCTCCTTAGGACCCAAATTTACAACATTACACCACGATTTAATGTCTTTTACGTCATTTTGTCTTGTTGTGTCTTTTACATCGTTGCGTCTTCTACATGTGGGTCGTCTCCTCTACCAACATGTATAAACTCTTCCAGAGAACACTATTCTTTTGTCTTAATTAGGAAAATGAATCCATATATCATATTATTGTTGTGCATTTGACTCGATTGCTGTGTAGTTGGCAACCCAATAAAAAAAACAGGGTCCTCACAGGATAGCAGTATTTATTCATAAAATTTAAATAGAATCAGAGCCAAAAACAAGCCCGTGTTATTAATGACAACGTCCCTTTCACTGATTAACTGAAAATTGACGGATTAATCAATACTGAGGCTAATTAGTCGAGGTCCTATTAAAAAGAAACTTAAGAATAAATGAAAGTGTTCTTACAGTGTGTTTTCAGTATGCGGAGAGCAAAGACTATTTGAGAAATTGATGTTTAGCTGTGGGCCTTCTCCTACACTCAACAAGTCACACACTGATCAAACTAAAGGCCAGGGATGGGCTCGCTCCCGAGGCTAAATAATTAACCGGGCTTTAATTAAACCTATAAACGAGCAAATGACCCCCGGAGAGCCACGGGAGGCGGAGGACTTAGAGGGGAGGGTTGAGGGCTGCATATATATGTGTGTGTGTGGGTTGTGGGTATAAGATTAGAGTAACAAACAGGGAAGAGAAAGTGGCCTGATGAGCACATACTGTAGCACAGCCTGGCCAGCTCATTTACTTTGACATTTGAGTGGAGCCATCGCCGCAGGAAGTGACTGTAAGGAGGCAGATACAGAGGCATCTGACTCACCGGACCGACTGACACTCTGCGGTCCATCCATCTGGGCCCAGGTGAATGAGAGGAGAGAGGCCGATCAATAAGGCGATGCTTTGATAGAGTGTTTGTGAGTGGCTGCATTTCCACCTATTGAGCTTTCGTGTTTCTAATAAGGGGGAAGATTTATAATGGCAGCTAACTAATGGCTTAGCACTTGAATGGTGAGCTGACAACCACACAAGCACGAAGCGATAACCAGGGGGAGTGGCCTCACACTGGGAAAATAAGGACGTTAGGAAGGTCTCCGATCCACATGTAGCCTGGAAACGTCGCTTAAAGGACCAGTATGTAAGATTTAGGGGCATTGAGTTGCAGAAATGGAATCCGCACCTCGTTAGGGCCGTGCAGTGACGTCCACTATCATCCTGCAACGAGGGTAAAAGTTCTCTGCGTTCTTGAGCCTCTCTTCCAGTGGCTTCGTCCAAAAAACACAAGGACCACACGGAAATGAATAAGAGTTGTTTTCAAATCAAATCATCGTTGTAGGCCTAAAGCCGTTCTTAGATCGTCCGTCTGTGAAAATATGCAGCGTATACACAGAATAAAAACTTTTAGGGCCTATCACCTTTTCTGCCAAACACAAAAGCACAAACTCACTTTGCATTTGTTCACAGTTTGTTTCTAAGTAAAGCTTTCTCCATCATACACTAATTATTCAGACAGAATTCTAATAAAATGGTCATCTGCTCAGCACAGCTACTGTACATGAGCATCTCTAAGTAACACACCCCGGGGCTCTCCGACCTTGAGTTTCGAGCATTGCATCGCAGCATTGAATCGAGTCAATGCTGCATCCTTATCTGTGTGTTTCGGTCAAGAACTCAATGAAGACTCCCTACAGCGGGTGCTAATGGCTGGAATGGTAACACCGCTTTGCAATTTATTTGTAAGCTGTAAGCAGTTTGTTTATAGCCCTTACAAACCTATACAACTAAATGACAGATTTCCATTAACATTGCACTGTAAGTCAGTGTAAGCAACCTTTTGTAGATGCGTAATACAAGTGCATTGATGATTACATATGATACATTGAAGTAAACCATACTCATAACCAGTCATAGTGAATAAGACTTGCAGGAGCCATGTTTGTGTTCACGTTTACGCCTCCGACCACCATGTGGCGCTGGGTTATTTTAGTTTAACTATCGAATGTACTTAAAGGAAGAGAAAGTAAAGGAGTTTCAGGCGCTGGCGACTAGACTTGAACAGGTTTTTGAACTCGTCAACGTGTGAATCTAAGTTTTATTTTGTGATGTTTTGCGTGTTATACATTGAATCAGCAAGACGTGAAGTGAATCGGCGAATAAACTGAATTTAAAGTAAGAACAAACACTTGTGGTGAAGAATATCGTCCTGATTGTCAAGGATACGAGAAGGTAAGAGCTTCTGGGAGATACTCAGCATGTTAAAAAAATAAGTGCAGCCTTAGTGATTAACACACAACAACATTAATGTTTTCAGTCGTTGTGTCAAAGATTTCAAATGCGTCTCACATTAATTCTCCGTATAAACAGACAAGGGCTCAAACCATTCTTTCACTTTAATTATCTTACATTTCACATTATGGTGAAACCCTAGCTGTCATATTCCTGTATTTAATAACTGTGATGGACTTGCAGATTTCCTCATCATTTAAAATAAACTGCACAAAGAGACTCTCCTATATATTGTCCAATTAGTTCTCCGTGTCCTACGTCTCCAATTAGGTTCTCAGTAATGTCAGACATTTCTGCTCTAACGGCACCGAATATTACAAGACATGGAGCACGGGATCTAAAAATGCCATCATTTTCATCAGCCTAATATTGCACAAATGGGAGTAAGATCATCTTTCTCATTGGTTACAGTGACAGCACTCTCCTTTAATCAAATTAAATCTCAAGAAGCGTGTCACCCTACGCACCCCCTACATACTCTCTCCAACACACACACATATTAATCTTCTCACATGCCTGCACACACTTAGCTTCTTTCTTTTGCTTCCCAATGGCACAGGCATTCAGAAAGACAATCAATCACACCTTTGCTCAGGCACATTCACACACACGAAGGGCAAAAGGCTCTTAGGCGTACTGGCTCTAAGTTTACTCCCTGACCAGTGATGTCCATTGTCTTACCCATCAGCCTGGAGGTGTGAGCTGTGAATGCAGCAGCTCAGATCGCTCTCTCTTTCTCTGTTAAAGAAACGGCCGACCTCGACGCATGCGCCTCGTTTAAATGGTGGTAAAGAGGAAATTAATCTCTCCCCGAGCTGCCGTGGCAGGATATTAATCTAGCAGCTTCACTCATCTTCTCATCTCTTTTCTCTTTGCATGATAATCCCCTCCTCATCAACAACATATGCAAACCACAGGTGGACGAACGGTGTAATTGATTAGGATGTGAAACTCCCCTCGCACCTTTTTTCCCCTCTTCTCGTTTCCCTTCGTCAATCCCTCTGCCTGTTGTTTCACGTGTACAATGCGCCCATCAATCCTTCATTTGCAAACTACACGCTATTGACGTGACATTTTGTGTCTTTGTTTTGAGGGAAAATCAGTTCAGGAATTACTACAGCCAGATTTCAAGCTGCACTTCAGCACCAAGCTGTCTTTGTTCAAGAAAACACGGGTTTAATTAATGACATTTAGAATTTATTACCACCAGCAAACCTTTTTCATTTTCCCATTTGTACTCGCTAAGTAATCATCGAATATCTAAAACAACCACAAGACAAAAATAAACATGTTCCCCAAGAATGAGACTCTCCCCCTGTGGGCCAGTCAGTAACAAACACCTTGTTTGAATTTGTAATTATTGCTCCCCTCTTCGGTTGATCGATATCATTTTGAAAATGCCACTAAATGCAGCCGTGAGTCAGAAATTGTAATCAAAATAAACAAGCAATATACAGGAAAATGAACGTGGAATTAAATGTGTCTGAGTGCTCAGCATGTTGTCAGATGTCATGTCAAATGTTCACATAATTAGTCAAAGATTATTCACAGACAATTAAAATGTATAGATTATAATCCTAATAATATTTTCAAATTAAGTGAGTCCTACATACATTACAGACGGACAAAAATGTTTCCCTTTTTTCTGAACAAACATGGTACAAACATCATTCCAAATTACAAATAATACAAAACAGGGTTTTCCCTAAATTTCTTGGAGGGATAAAGCCACGTGACGGCGGTTTTTGTTGTTGTTGTTTAACCAAAAACTATGCATTTTTGCATAAACTGGGACCTATATTATTACATTATTAGAAAATACAGCAACGCGTCTGCTCGTTGGTGAAGTCAACACACAATTTAGTGAATAATAGATGACCTCCACTATTCTATTAGTCTATTCAGGCTAATTTTCTCTCCATAGTGGTTAAGTATTCTCAGCAGAGTTTTTGTGTTTCTTCAGCTTAGATGCTGTGCCTAAGTGTTATAAGGGAAGGCAGAACCCTGCAAAATTTGTATTTTAACAAACATGATGCAGGCTTTTAAAAAACACTTTAAAACAGTACAACAATTGCTCAGCTTGTCAACCCTTATTTGTCACTAACCCGATTATGTGAGACAAAATCGTCACTTTCTGAACAGTGTCCCTATCGCTTCCTAAGTGCATCTTCACGCAGTATCTGCCCCCTGGGTTTATTAATAGCTGTTTTTTTCCCAGTTGAAGAGCCTCCAGTAAGAGCCTATAAAAGAACAAGATCTTATCTGGAGCATTAACCCCTGTTCTGTTCCCAGTTTGCACCCGCCCCGACGTGGGAGGGCGAGGCTCCCGCGTTGCCCCTCGGGGAGACAAACAGGCCTGATAAAGCTAAGTTCATTATCTGCTACTGACACATCGGTCAGGGGTCAGGCCTAATCTGAGCCCAGCGGAGCCGGCCGCTTGGCCACCGCGCAACCTGGCTCTGTTACAGCCCTTAATCGGATCTGAGGTTAATGTGCTGCCTTTCTATGACAAAAGCAGTGCAAGAGGGGAGAAAGCATCTCCTCAGCACACCGGTGAGAAACAAGCAGCCTCTCGCTCTCCCTGGAGATCCAACACTTAGCCCACACGACTGAGCCACGACTCAGAAGAAAAAGAGCACGCCGCAAAATAAATATCATTAACCCACGATTAAAATCCTGTTCTCTGTCCTGACATCCTTTATTGTTCTCATATCTCTGTCCAATTACAACATGCTGGAGTAATTACGGCTGCATTAAAAAGTAATGAAGTTATATGAGCAGGGCCGTTTCCACAGGGCAATCTGACAGAAGGCAGAGCGAGGAAGGAAATCACTGAAGCCGGTGGAGGACCCGCTCATCCCTGCCCATGAGGTGAAATGTCAACTAGATGACTCTGCAGCACCCAATCCACAATTCAGCTGATTCTCCCTCATGGCAAACTGCAATCAATCACTCTGCCTCCCGGGTAGCCATTATTTTTTAGCTTCTTAACTGGTCAACATGATCCTGTAGCCATGGAGACAGGGTCTTACCCAGAGGGCACAGGATATAAATGGCTGCCTGCGTTTTGTAATGTGTGTTAACAGATTTGAGTCAGTAACACACATACACGGGTCAAGACCAAAGGCGGAAAAAATAAGCAGCACAGTTAGGTCTGTTACTTTACAACTGGGTCGCACCGACAAGGACTGATTTCAAAACCTGATTAGATCATGGTTTAATATTAAATTATATTGCACCAGACTGTTTAAAATGAAGAAAGATGCCATTTAAATCCTCTGACTCAGACTTGCAGTTAGATCTCGATTGTCTGTGAATCTGGTGTTTTGGCATCTGTGAAGTCACTTGTAAATATGTCTGAATGCTGTCTGTGTCTGACGGCATCTGTGAATATTGTCTGTTTGTCAACTGCGATGTTGAACGGTTAATTTGATGTTCATGTCTCTTGATAGCTGATGATTGTGAGGCTGCTGAACTGAGCTCACCACCAGGCTTCTGAATACTGTTCTTTAAACTCCAATTTAAACTGCGATCGAGTATTCATTTTAAACTCAATTTTTTAAATGGCTGCTTTTTTTTTTTTTTTTTGTTAAATCAAGTTCCTCGAAAAAAAAAGTTAAGACTCAACCCGACTGAGTTTTCTGAGGCGGATGAATTTCTTGAATTTCTGTCAAGATACTGATTCAGTCAGGAAACCGAGCAGGAAGATTGGACCAACTGTCAAACATGGCTAACACAGCCTGCCAGTTGCTGCCAGTCTCCTTTTCCTTACTGTGCTGGTGTCCGTTTCGTCCATCTTCTATTATTTGGTCATACTGCTCCATTAACTCAGCCAACAAGTTCTTCTCAAAGGAGGAGAAATGGGAGCTTTTCTGCCGAGGAGCCATCATGAGTAGCCTAGTTATCTTTCTAGCTAGCTAGCAAACGTATAACGTATTGAGAAGGAAAACAGAGCAGCAGTAGGTCCCGACATTTAATTCATGTATTTACTTACTTTCATTTGGGTAAACTCTCAAGTTTGCATCAGTAAAGTTGGATTTACTAGTATTAGGTTTTAATTGTGCAACAGAGCTCTGCTTAATTTAGAATCTGGATTTACTCATTTCAAACTCTGACCTGAACTAATCTAACCTGATCAATGGTTGTTAGTGTAACCGTAGCCGAAGGGTTTTAACACTTTAATCACATTTCATTGTATACGTATGTGTTCGTGTTCACGCGTGTCACTGTGTAAACACACTTGTTTTTGTGTTGCGAGAATGCGCGATGAATTGCCTGAGTGAGGCTGTTAAGCGAGGGTCAGAGATGAGAGCAAGGCAATTTGAGGTTGGAAATGAGCAATGTCCTTTCTCATTTGAGCGCCTCGGAGGCCTCAGCCTCTCCGACGCCACCTCCTCTTATATGTCAACGTACCCATTGTGTTTCGGCATCACTCTGTTGTGTTTCTCACAGCACATTGAAGAAAGAGAGACAGAAAGGCAAGACTGTTGAAACAACTGTGAGTCACAGCGATTTGGAAATGAAATATCAGCCCCGGCCTGTGAAGAGGAGGTAATCTGCCTTTAGAGGAAAAGACAGCAGATGAAGAAGACAGTCAGGCTGGAGAGAGGGGGGAGGAGGAGAGGAAAATAAACAGAGAGAAGGAGAGAAGTTGGGATCGAGTGAGCTTGTGTTTGAGCTGCTCCACACATGAGTGGAGATCTGACACAACCCTGGTCCTGCTGGTCTGAGAGCTGCCCAGGGAGCTGGCTCTAAGGGAAACCCTCATGTTCCCATGGAGTGAACAGGCAGACGGACGGGTGAAGAGAGGGACGCCTGGAAGGATGATGGACAATAAATGAGCAGACTGACACCGAATCTGCACCTGCGGAAAACTGGGGATTTTAAAAAAGGCCATTTTAACACATCTCCTCCCAAAGTTGTGTGTTGCCGTGACATGACACTAAAGGGGACATATTGTGAAGAATAAGGTTCCCGTGTCTTTTTCAATTATAAAACATAGCTGAGGACTTTTGGACGTTTGCATAGTCGTGACAGAAACACAGAAATCCAGTCACCAAATTAAGCCAGTCCTCCAGAAACATAAAAACCAGGGGTGGGGTGTCTACATGATGGTATCCATGGCACCGACGGGAAAGAGGCGTGGTCAGCAGCAGCTCATTTGCATTTAAAGGCCCTGAAACAGTGCGGCTAAAAGCAGGAGTATAAAGACATACTACAATGAACAATCTGTGAGCTATTTTGAGCTGAAGCTTAAAGTACACATTGTAAGGACCTGAAGAGCTGAGGCGGTGCCACTCGGAGATATGACTAAACGAGAGACAAGGCAAATGAGTTTGCCAGATTTACATATTTTTTATAGGAGTCATCATTATGTTAAATGGATACTGTCAAAGACATGATGAGCAGAACAACAATAAAAAATTCTGCTGAATCTCGTAGAGTTTCATCCTTGATCACTGCTGAAAACTGAAAAATGTTATAGGATTGTGGATAAAATCAATTTTTCTCCCTCGATCTGTGCCGTGGTTGTTCTATAAAATGGATCTAGAATGAAGATGACATAGTAATGAGTGGATGCTGCCACCGTAAAAGTCCTTCCTAGAAGAAGAACATGTGTGAATGACATTTTCTGAAAATGGCTCCAAGTTCCAGGCAGAAAGTGGCACAGCCCTGCATGGGAATACTTTTACTACGACCCCGTAGTACATAAAACTAAATGTGTCACGATGAAGAATGATGGTACCATTTGTGGGATACAGGTAAAGGGGAGGAATCCCACTAATTTGAAAGCTCACCTGAGATGCTCTCACAGGGAAGCACAAGAAAAGCTTCAGGAGTTGATTTTCAGGCGATCACTAACAAGCTCAGAGTCAGACATCAAGACCTTCACAAACATCTCACCTCAGTGCTCTGCATGATGCTACGGTGTGACGACAGGAAAACCTCTGTCTTTTCACACAACGTTCTATTGTTTATTGCTTTTTTGTTGTCATTTGGGTTCTTCCACACTGCGTAGATGCAGGCAAATATGCATGAGGTGGGTTAAGGTGGATTACTGTCATCTACTATGTTTGAGTGTGGACCAGAGTTAATATCACCTTAACTAAAAAGCCTGGAAGGTTCAAGACAAACACTGACTCCCATTCCATGACAAACATCCGCACACATTTATTTTCCAAACCTTGTGATGCGTGTCGATGTTGTTTCAAATTAAAATCAAGGCTTTCCTCATAATACTTTAAGGACTAACACAAACTATAGTCATTTCTTCAAAACAAAACTATCACTAAAAGAGTTTTACAAAGGTCAGTTTTGAGCTGACGATGCTGCAGGTGGATCCATTTCTGTACTGACGGATATTATCTCCACCCATGTGTAGAAAAAGTGATTTTTGGATCTTGCAAACCTGGCCGCGAGAACACGGAGCGAACCACTGAGTGTAAAAACACCTCTGAATGTGTCCCTGTGTCAATTTATACAAATAAAAAGATCACACCTCAAAGAACAAGTGCTGGTTTTGACTGCTGCTTTGTACAGTCAGAGGCTAACTGGATTTTTATTCTGGGCTCTGTACCCAATAACAGGATGGAAAAAGAACCTAGTTTTCCCACATCGGCCTTAAATTAAACTGCATTATGCGTATTCACCCGGCCGTTTTTACAGGTAATTTTATTGCCTTTATAGAATCTGTTGCTTTTGTATTAATCTGTGGGTGCATATGTTCTGACGGTTTCATTACAGCACCATCGGGGTTAGAATCCCACAGTTCTCTTTACATACAGCGAATCCTGTTCTTGTTCATAACGGTCATGCCTTTCCTCCCTCCTTTTTTTATTTTTTATTCTGTATTCCTTCTCCAGCCTGCCCAAGACAGACAGAGCTTGAAATGTGTTGAGTAGCTGCCACTACAGGACAGCTTTCTGACGGTCTAGCGTCTGCCAATTACAGCCGATTGAACTGCCTCAACATTTATATGAAATTGCTGATACCAGAATCTGTGCTGTTGTAATAGCATATCTATTTTGTTTCTGATGTAGTCTTAATGCCGCTCACCTTTTTGTGGCTTCTGATGGTCTGCCTGTTCCAGGATCGATCACGGAGGATTTGAAACTGCATTACTCAGGTATAAATGAAGGAACGTCAACTAGGCCTGTCACACACCTGGTACCATCCTGTATTATTGAAGATTGTTTGGGATGAAGCAGAACCTGGCTAACAACGCACAGATACAATACAGAGTGAGACTTGCAATAACAGCAGCACAGATGATGACTGGGATTGGCAACACAGGTCAACAACAATGGATTCTTTGATAAGCATCAATCAAGCTGCCGGCCCTCTTGGGGCTTTGATCGAGTGGTTGTGTGTTGTTGCTGAGAGGCTGGCTGGGGATGGAGGTTGGCGGGGAACTGATAATGGGCTTCAGTGCATCACAAGAGATGAACCCCTGTTGAGAGATGGAAGAGAGAGGAAGGAGAGGAAGGAGAGAGCAGCAGGGCAAATGAGGGAAAGAGGAGTGAAGGAAGTAAGGGAGGATGGAGCTGGTATTATCGTCTGGACATTTTTATTTCTCTTTATTCATTTGTTTAGCTTGTTTTTTGATTTCAGTTTAGTTCTGGGTAGTTTTATGAGCGCATGACTAGTTTTGTTTTGTTTTTAGTTTAGTTTTTATTTCATTTTAGTGATTTATAGAAGCTGACGAAGGTAGGATGAACCCAGTCCCACATCGTGCAAAATCATTTCATTCTTGATCACATGACGGTATATTTCCATAATAATACCATAGGAAAATAGGCAACCGGTTCTTAGAACATTTCTCTGTTACCCATCAATTCAATGCATAATAATGCAGGTTTTCCTTTGTAAATACGTAGGTAAACACAACTGTGTTAACTATCCAACAATAAACTATAATTTACCATATACTTACTGACTAAATACTTGGTAATTAGTATACTGTAAAAGGAAAGATTACATGTAGTTTTGATTTAGTTTTTGTCTTTTTTTATCTTTATTTCAGTTAACATGATGGTTTTCTCTCTGCTCAACCCGATCACCAGATCATACAAGTCTGCAGACCATGGATATTTGGAATTTGTCATTGGAGGAACCATCAGGAACTAAGCATTTCTGCAATAGGCAGTAAGTAGGTGGGGCTTTTTAGGTTTGGCCAATGGAACTTTTGACAGAGTCCATTTAAACAGTAATCACTACATTATGAGCCTGGTATTTTTCATGCAGTTCTCTCTATTAGTAGCAACCTATGACTAGTGAGAGAAGAAATTCCCTCAAGGCGTTCCTGAGATATTGCAATCATAAGAATGGACAGACATGAAGTCACAGCGACCTTAACCTTTGAATAAATCTTACCAGTTCTTCCTTGAGTCCAAGTGAATATTTGTGCCAAATTTGAAGACGTTCTGTCTAGTCGTTCCTGAGATATTGCGTTTGAAATCAGACAAATCTTCTTCTAGACAGTGACTGGGTTGCACTGCTAGTTTTAGTTTTAGTCTTACTTATCGTTAACTATAATAAAACCGGGATGGAGAGAAAGGACCATTCCTTTCAGCAGCCGGCTGGATGAGGAGGGAGGCCCTGCCCGCCCCCCCACTGCCCAGTTTCCCCCAGTCCCCTGCTGGATGACCAGCTCACAGACAGCCAGGCACCATGACGGACACTCTCCTCCTCTAATGAGTCCCAGTCACAGCTGAACACACCGCTGTGCTTTACAGCGGCAACAGAAGGGCCTGCCATCATGAAAAACTGACTGCCTGCTACAATCACAAACACCACAACAAATAGTCAAATGAGGTCCTCCTGCAGTAAATCTCCTGTATAATTATGTTTGTTTGTGTCTTTTAAGGTGAGTAAGGACTGTTTTCTACAGCTTCATGCCATTGCAGGCAACCAGGACACCTGCGGCGTGTTAGCGGCACGCACTTGCTCTGCTTTGCTCTCGCCTCTTTGCCACCTGTTCTGTCTTCATCCCGAATGAAGCCAGCCAAGTGCTCATGCCAGATAGCAGCATATCACATAGTCAGGCTCCTTTGGCTCCGGGGAGGAAGGGAAGGAAAAAAAAAAGGCTTGTATCATGGAGCGTTCACTCACATTTCACATTCACTAAATCCATTCAGTAATCTCCTTATGCGTGTGACATGGCAGTATCAGAGGAGGTTGTTGAGGTAACTGTCAGGGAATTTGATGCGAGTTCCCTTGTCACAGTCGCTTTGGCTCGCTCCCGTCACTCAGCTCGCCGTGCCCTGAGGGGCCGCTGACAAGAGCAGTATCGGCAGGAAGAGGAACAGCGGCGAGGATGTCCTAGAGGGCATTTATTCGAAATACAGATGCAGGAGTCATGATGCAAACCTGCCAGTCAGCGGTGGAAGACTTGCTCAGATCCTTTACTTCTAAGTATCAATACAGCAATGTAAATAATACTCCATCACAAGTAACAGACAAAGTGGTAGGTCAGAGTATTAGCAGCTTAATGTAGTTTAAGTGTTGGAGTAAGTTCTGGTTTGGTCACTCTGACTACAGTCGTGGCAAAAGATTTGGCAGTGACACAAATTTTGTTTTCGCAAAACTTTGCTACTTCAGTTTTTCGAGATTTTTTTCCACGTTTGTGTGATACGTTGAAAAACAAATGCAAATACATCAGTCCATTTGTGTCACAGGTCACTTTTCTTGATATTTTATGGAAACACAGCTAGTGTTGTGTCAGCGTATAACAGGTGGAGCGAGTTTTATGAACAGAGACACCAGATAAATCTGAGGCCTCATCACAGGATTAATGGGCAAAGAAAGTAGAAAACGCACAGTTGTGATGCACATCTGTTTTCAGTTTTTGGACTTTTTCCCTAACGTTTGATTTTTGGTGAGATATTGGATGATCTGAACATTTATCAACGTGAAACCATGTGAGGAATTTGGAGGGAAAATCACTATTTGGTAGAGCTGTTAACAACCTACAGAGAACTGAGATGACATCGACTACACACTTTGAAGCCAAATAGGTTTGCATTTTAAAAGCTTGTATTATCTGCTGTGGAACATCTTCATGTGGAAAGTAACCTGTGCTTTCGAATAAATAAAGTGGAGTAAAAAGTACAATATTTCCCTCAATGAAATGTAAAGGAGTGAAAGTATAAAGTAGCATACAATGGAAATATTCAAGTACCAGTACCTCAAAACAGTTTTAAGAACAACACTTGAGTAAATCCACTTAGTTTCTTTGTGCCACTGCTGCCAGTTCACACTGAAAAGGCATTCGTGCACATTCTGCTCTGACTTGTGGAAACAGTCTTTGATCAAATAAGTGGCATTGATTTTGTGGAGCCATAGTCTTTGTTGGCGTATGTATATTGATTTTGTCCATCTTTGACTTGTCAGGCAGGGGGCGAGCAGTAATGTGAAAAATGACCCCCCTCTCTGCCAGAGAGCCAATGAGGCGAGGCCAAAACCCAGCAGGGAACCCTGCCATTAAAGCGCTGCCCTCTGCCCAGCCACATTACAGTCTATTATTTTTAAACTGGGGTCTCTTGATGGAATTGGCACTTATAAAAAGGGATACAGCGACTCCAACTCCCATTTTTCTCAACACCTTTTATAGCTCAGGCGCTAAACACACAAACACGCACGCACGCGCCTTCACCATATGAGTGTATGAGCGTAATCTAGTCCTCGCCCTGAGTCTCCTGTGGGTGTCTGTGGTTTGCTGTGCCAGTGAAATGAAAGCAGGCCTCTCTAATAACAGCGAATTTAATACCAGCACTAGTCCCTTAATGAGAGTGCCCTGTGTTTGCTCTAGGCTCATATCCGCAGCACCAGTGGGAGAGGAGGCGAGGACGGGGAGGAAGGAGGGAAATGTAGTTAAAATTTCCCATTAGCATCACCTCCAGGGCAAGAATGCTCGCTCCCCAGGCGGCGGCGGGGGCGGCGGTCTGTGCGTCGAGCTCGCCGTGGCACGAGGGGCCACGAGATGCCCGTCCTCGCCTCTGCACAGCTGGAGCTCCTCGGATGGCGATGTGCGCCGCCATTAATAACGGGCAGAAATTACTGTGGCGCTTATTAGAAAACAGCATGACACTGGAGATCGGATGAGAAATAATCTGCTACAATAGAGAAGAGGAGCCCTCACAACAGACAGCGATGATAAATGATGTAAAACAGGGAAATAGAGATAAACTCAATGTTCTTCTAACATCATGTGACGGAGGGTGAGGACCCAAGAAGAAAAGATCAAAGAGGGGAGAGTGTGGATCATTTAGGCTGCGTGTTTCTGCATATCAAGTGGGAGTGGGTAATGTAACGTTAAACACGAGAGAGAAAAACACAGTTTGAAGTCAGGTGATGGGAATATTTCCATGATGGTCAGACAATTAACTAGCAACCCTTTTAGCAATTAGCATGTCAGCCATATTAAAGAACAAAACTAAACAAAAACAAACCATCGCAATCATCTCTGCTTTAATAGTCTTGGTGAGGTCCCCTGAGTGTTTACTAAACAGAGTGATTGCGGTGGAGATTTGAATATTTAATAACAGGAAGAGATTGGAGAGGAGCAGCGTCTGGGGAGAACAACAATCCGTTTGGACTCGCTGGGAAAAAGAGGGGGAAACTAGGCTGAGCTCATTGAGTTTGTCCCTGTGGTATTAATGAATTTTAAATGAATTTTAGGGAATAGCCATAAATACACTTCGAAAACAGTGAGCGGGGAGTGTTTCTCTGCTTCAGTATGGAGACTGGATATCTGTCTCTTTACTATGAAGGTGCCCTGAAACCAAAGCTATGGGTATTAGGCTGCAGACAGGCAGATGTATCAGGATTGGAAAACTCTCCGAGGTTAGATTTGATAGAGAAATCTATCCTCTGCCAGCTACAGAAAGAAAACTCCTCTCCTCCGGGACACGTGTTTTCAACTCAATATAATTCTCAATCTAACACATCCATCATATAACAGGGATCAAACTCACCACGCATGTAGATTAGGTTTGTCTCTTAAAATATGCACAGCAGTTCAGATTTAGTGTCATTAGCAAAGACTAAAACTGAGAGTGAAAAATAGCTTTGTTGACGGAAATAAAATGAAAACAACAGGACATTTTATGAACTCTTGGTATCAGCAGAGCTGGTTGATATCAGGCCATCTTTTCTTCAGAGTTCAGTGATTTATTTATGTAGGTATTTATTACTTTGACTTAGATTTTCAGTTCAAATGTAAGTCTAAGAATAAAATGGCCTTGTTCAATATGGGACCTTTAACAAACAATGGTTTAATTAAATCACGTCTTTTTCATCTTCTATAAATGAAGGTGCGGCTGGGCGATATGGACAAAACAAATCATATCTCAGTATATTTTGTACAATGTATATACAGTAATATACAATATCTGTCAAAGACATACTAACTACTGACTTTACAGTAAAACACAGTCGACAAACAGACACTAGAGAATCATAACTGGAAATACACTCACTAACCTTAACAACATTAATGCTTCAAACAACCCATGATGCAACGTCCTCTGTATCATAACTATAGGAGAGACAAGTGAAAAGCCAGCGCGAGTCTGATGCTGCTAGCTGCAAAAAAATTACATGACAATTTGTACTCGACGTTCACGATATGGTCATTCTCTGTTGTATGGTCAACCCTGTTTTGATGAAACGAAGGAGCATCTCTAACATCAGTCCAGGGATGTGCATGTTACCATAGAAACAATTTAATATATTTTAATTACAGCTACAATCTAACACCCAACACAGGAAATGCCATCATCTGGACAATTTAAACTTTTTTAAAAACACAACAAGCAAGTGCTGGTTTCTAGCTTCAATTGTAACCAATTAAAAGATTTCATACATGCCAAATTCTGTGTCTTGTTGGCCATCTTTTAGACCCGCAAAGGCTTTCTAGCGCTCAGCCAAAAAATGTCTGAGGTTTAAATAACACACATTCCAATAACACAGTTAATTGCGACTGCATGCAAGACACAGTAATGTCGAACACATGAAATTACCACATACACAAACACGCACACATTTCTTGCGAGTCCAGTCCAGGTCTATTAGGCAGGCATCAGGCATTCGCTGTGGGCCAGGTCTGGCTGGGCTCCCAGGTTAGAGGACGTCTCCTCCTGGCCCTCTCTTACCATCTGCTCCATCCAGAAGGCCTGCACCACTGGGGGAGCGAGGGAGGAGGGAGGGAGGTGGTTTACCAGAAACAGCCCAGAGGAGAGTGAGGGGAGGAAACGGGGACACTGAGGAGCAGGGAGGGGTTGGAAGGTGGTGCGCTGGGGCTGATGGATGAGCGCCGAAGGGGCTGGAGGCGTTCAAAGGGCGGGGTGCGGGAGGTGGAGGAGGAGGCGGCCAGGGCAGGGCCGGACTCAGGTGGTCTTAAGGGAATTGACCGGGTCGTCTGTTACCTGTCCACCTCTGACCAAAGCCATCTGCTGCAGGGAGAGGTGGAGGGGTAGGGGAAAGGGGTCGACTCCAAAAAAAAAAAAACAACAAAAAAAAAACGGTGAAAGGTGAAAAAAAAGGTGCTGATGTGAGATCCACATTTAGATTTTAATTATCGCTGTATTTCATATTATTCTCAGGCATGTCCGTTTTTCTAACAAGGCACGGTAACTGAGAAAGAGAAAGGTAACTGAGAATGCGAGGAAATAATATTAATGATGGATGGAGTGGGCGAAGGAGTTAGGGAGAGAAAGGGAAAGAAATTATTCTTTTCTGCATGGATATGAGAGTTTAATTGGACACTGTTCTTTCGACTGGGCGGATGCAGGGGCTGCTGCTGACACAGGGAGTTTTGGAAAAATTGGGTTTGAAACAAGAGGGAAATTTTCTCGCTGAAATGAGAGATGGAGCGATATGGGAGAGCTAAGACAGGACAAAGAAACAGGTCAGCCACTTCATCTGAACATTACTTTCTCCCCCTCTGTCAAATCCCATTCCAAATGAAATACACCACAGCACTGCATACTGGCTGCTGATCTCTCATGCCCTGGCATTATAATTGACACTTAGGGAAAATGCGCCGAGGATGCCCAAGGATATAGATGATGTATATCCCTGCTTGTCTGTCTCAGACATGTCCTCGTTTTGTCCTGCTCAGCTACAGCTTGCTTCGAGCCAAACAGAAGGAATCAGAGTAAAAGGACTGGTGAAGGTGATACTAAGAGATTCAGCTGGCGAGGCAGTGCTGGGACTAAAGGATGGACAGAGCTTAACAGTGGATTTACACAGGGGGCATCTCGCCGATCAAACGCTGAGATACTCAAGTTTCTTAGAAATGCATTAGAGGCTGCCCGTGGACACTGAGATCACTATTTTTCACAAAAAAAAACGTCTGTTATTTGTGGACTTTCGTGGAGACTCACACTGACTTAATGGCAAAAAATAACAACTCAAAAGACCAATTTTGATGATAATAGATTAACACCAAAGAGAAGGCAACTCCAAGAATGCAATAAGACAGACAGCAGATTTTTAAAGGCCAGTATAGTAATAACAGTTTGGAGCAGTAAAAGCGATATCATCACTGAAAAGAAAAAAGAATATGACAGTTGATTGTTATGAACTAATAAATACCTGAATAAAGGAATGTGGATCATACTTTGTGTGTGGTCCTGCTGACACATAGACAAACAGTAGTGAAAACAACACTTCTTGGAGGTAAATGCAATGCGGGTAATGCAAGGCGACATTAGAACAGAAAACTCTTAATAACTAGTATTTAATCTATGGCATTATGAGGTGTGTGCTAAATATTTGGTCGTCAAGGAATGACAGCAGGTTGATCCACCGAACAAAAACCACCTGGACGGGAAGTGATGATATTCCCTTCATAGACACTTAATTTGTTATGGTTGTTTCCTGGAAATATTAATGTGGCATATTTTGGCAGCAGCATCTAAGGTTTAAAAACACACAGTCTAATAAGTCTAAGTCTAATGTGGCTTTATTGTCACTGAAAGTCCACAGAGGCTCATAGATCCAGCAGACGTGCGGACAGCGCAACACGTTTCAGCTACAAAACCCCGTTGTCATGTGTCGCCGATGGATGTTGCATCTTGTTTTTTAAGAGGCCTTGATTAAACACTTCTCAAGCTCCGTCACAACAGGTATGAATCCTGACTGGCCTCACGATTCGATTAAAATTCACCCGTCAGTGATTGAAGTTCACAACGACAGTGTATCGCACCCTCAGTTCTCTACGTCACTACACGTGGCTACTTTTTCATCGATTACTACAATAAAACTCCCTGTTATTTAGAACATGCTGTTACAGATGTGAATATTCACCAGCCTCACACTTCAGTTAATGTATGATGTCTCGTGTTGTGTCTTTGAAAGCCCCACACCTCTAGCTGTCACGATCGTGAAAGTTTAGGTGGTGATGTTCATAGAAATGAGCCAAAGACAATTAACATCTAATGCCTTTGCACCTAAATCCATGATGTCTGATTGAATATTCTAAATGATCAGATCTTTTATGTAAAAATTCTATGTTTATAACTTCATGTCAATAAAATTTGATGTTAAGTCAAGATGTCAAGATTGTTCATCACCTAAAAAATGATATATCATATTTTTATTGTTATGGATATGGAGCCGCTGTTACTTCATTTTAAGAGCAGTATCAAACATCAAAGAAATCCTGGACATATTATTGGAATACGGAGAGGTTTGTTTTTCTCTTTTTTTAGCGAGAGATGTCATCCATTGACTCCGCACTCAGTAAATGCCATTGTGATAAACAATAATTCTGTGAGTTCACAGATTTAATTCAGTGTCAGTGGATGCTTAATGCTCTTTAGTGGGAAGGAGTGTTTCTAGGCTTTAGCTAAATATTGTGAAAGCACAGTGTAAACTATTCACAGTGAATTTTCCCTGTAAACACGTTACTGGTGTAAACATTGTTTTTCAGGCTGCCTTCCCAAACACACACAGAAGTTGAGTCAACTTCCTGATAGATGGAGCTGACAGATGAGGGGCCACAGGCCTCCCAGCCGGCGGCCAGTGGCGATGCCAGGAATGGCTGGTGATATCTAGTTTTTAGCATCTCTCCCCTGCCGCGCCACAATTAGCAGTCATTAGCAGCTCTGGGGAGCAGTGGGGTGCGCGAGGTTTGGGGGGTGTGGAGGTAGGGGACGGACTCCAACAGCATGGCAAGAGCTTTCAGTGCTAATCAGGTCTGCTTCTCCTTCCTTCGACTGCCCTTATCCACAGCAAACACTGTCCTCTGATGTGTGTGTGGGCGTGCACGGAGGAGCGTGCAGCAGGCAACACAACATAACCACAGACACACACACTGTCTGTCATGTAAAGATTGAAGCCAATGAGATGGAGTACTTAACACAGTGCAGAAATCCCACAGGATCAATACTTAGCCAGAGTTATTACTCAGTGTATTACATTTATATTGGCACCACAGCTCTGAAAAGCCACCCATGATGAACCACGTGAAATTGATGTCAAAGGTGACTCTGCACAAAAGGAGCATAAAAGATAATGTGGAAGCAAAAGCAAATAATCCAAACAGCAGGTTAGCATCATAAGTACGCTGCAGCAAACCTAGATGGCCCTTCTTACAGATAAAGGCCTGCTGAATGGTTTTATACTGCAAAGTGGGCCTGTGAAGATGACACTGATGCATAGAGGGAAGAAGTGACTTCTCTTTTTTTTTCGTGGCAGAAGAGTGGCAGCTTGTCCTCTGCCGTGGCCTCCCCGGTTCTGTGAGCGGCAGGACGGCTGCATCTCATCTCTCCTGCTGTGATTTGTGCGTCCGATCACAGAGGCGGCCGCTTTTACAGCTGCTATATTGTCCGAGGCTAAGCGGGATATGGTATGTGGAGCCACTGCTGTGTGTATTTGTGTGAGGTTGTGGAGCTATGTATGAAAGAAAGACATTAATTTGCTGTATCATTTCATGCTGGGACAGTCACCTCCCCACACACACACACACACTTTTTTTTTGCTCTATAGCTGGCTTGCCTGCCATAACAAACAGCTTGTATTGGAGAACTGAATTTAAACCGGGGCCGTATCGCATATTTCTGTACATAAGAGGGAGGAGGGAGAGAAACACATCAATAAAGATGACGCCGTTTAAGAGGCAGACAACCTTTACAAAAGAGCGCTGGGTTTAATGGGCTGGCCGTGTGGCTCATAAACCACAACCGCATCCGACTGCAACCGGGAGCCAGCTTTACTCAAGGCTGCTGCAGAGGAATGTTGCCACTTTCGATGCTACACCAGATCTGTGTGCATGAGTCAGTCAGTCAGTCACAACTGCAAGAAATCACAGATTCTACATCCAAGATGTGCAGAGGGATGAGCCTGACTGGAGCAGCCCCGTGGGAGGTGTGCCCTGATGTGTATTGTGGTGTGTGGCCAAAACCTGCAGCTGATAGCCTCACCAGTGGAGGAGTAACACACACTTCCCGAGGCCAAAATGTTTGCATCATGAAATCATTTTTAGATTCATTACATGAATTCTGTTTCCCTGCGAGTAAGTGCAGCGAAAGGCATGATGAGCAATCAAACGGAAACTGGCAATCAAGTCAAGCCCTCTGCATTTAAGCATAATTGTGAAGTATTTTTACTTTACATGAGTCATCATGTCAACATTTATTCCACTACATTTCCACTCGAGGAAAAATCTGTAGTTTGTGATCCACACTTATCTAACAACTGTGCTTTGCAGATAAAATATTTTTACACATGAAACAGAGACACTCATAAAATATTATGCCTTCTTCATGGAATAATATTGCCTTCGAGTTAGCATTTATAATGCATATTTAAGCAGGGCCTGCGGAACAACAGAGGCCTGGAAAGAGTACAGTAAGAGTCCTCAGTAAAGAGTAGTAAAGTTGGTTGGTAGTGGAGTGGGAGTGGGTGTGGGTGGCGTCCGAACCCGTTGGTGACATTTGCTCCATTTCATTCCCCACCTCTGTCGTTGTTTTCTGTCTCATCTTTCCTCTACATTATTGAATAAAGGGACATATTTACTGTATGTGTCTGTATATGTTCACCGCCATATGTCTGTTGTATAAATATAACACTAACAACCAAGTCATTTGATTGGACACGAGGGCAACAGCACTGGGTCCTTTAGTTATAAATGCATCACTCCACTTTACAAGTTTTCTAACAACTGTTAATTACATCAACGAACGTTACGTGCGCGGACGTAACGAACTTTGCACCACAAAGCTGCACATGTTTGTACAAATAATATTTGAGTTGAATTATCGGCGGTCGTCAAGACGAGCGGGAAACTTCACTGCAGGTGTACTCGTATAACTCAGAGACATGTAAGCCACCTAAGCGACCCAACGCTTTTTTTTCCACCGGCTGCACAATAAATGGAAACGTTCAGATAAAGGTATATGTAGTGCAGCGTAAACAGACATCTGACATCATCAAGGTACAATGTGTGTTCGATGTGTTGTATTATTCAGTACAGATGTTGCTGCAAGAAGTATGTCACTATGAGTGAGTCAAATAGCAGCAGTCCACAATAATGAGGGTTAATGGGTTAATTGACACCCTGGTGAATGCTCTGATGGGCCAAATAATACTGGTAATGGTATTCAATATCACTCTACCGATGAAGAACCTCGCAGGCAACACAGTTCAGCTTATCAAGGAAACAAACGTGCCTTACACTCCTGCCAGTCTTCAGAATATATGTGTACATATATATATAAATATATACCGTGATGAAGGCATTCTTCCGTTCCAATTTGTTGATTACTTTAGTGTCATATTACCTTGTTGGTGATGTAAAGTTAATGGTCAGAATAATCGTTTAACACTGACTACAGCAGATCATTGGTCATATTTCAGATTTTCCTGCAACAGTAGATGATCTTTAACTTCTACCATATTCTCTAAAAATAAACCTTCATTAATATGAACTACCCTGTTATGTGACTGGTTGTAATTCACACTGAAACTGTTCCTCGGGGTCAGCCTTTATGAATCAAACATGTCCTGCTCGAGTTGTTTTGAGCAGCAAACAAGAATCTTACAAATTGCTGATCAGTGTTTAAGCTGTACTACTTCAGCAGGACACAGTGGCAAGTAAAGAGACACAAAGCCACTGAAATTCCTAGAAGTATATCACATCATTTGGATGCAAATGTATGCAAATACATGCAAAACCAGAAACTGACCTCAACCGGCCAGACACAAGAGCTGTAAATATCCAAATTTCCAAGTTTTAACCATCTTCTGCTTTGCCACCTGCCAAAAACACTCAACATTTTTTCTCATTAATATGCAAATGTGGGGAATCAGATTTGCGTGTTGGATTGAATTAATCCCTGCCACCCCTTCTGCTTGTGCTGTAATCACAAATTACAGACAGGCGTCTGACGGTAGGCTAAAGCCTTGAATCCTGTCAGAGGGTCTTTTACCTCAGGGGAGAAATCCCAATCAACACAACTGGTCAGACACACAGATACGGCAGCAGCATAGTAATTTGGTTTATCCGCTGTCAGTTTCAAAGGGATATTAATTTTCCCTTTCTCTTTTTCTTATCTCTCTGTTCTTGTAGCGTCATTGTGGAGCATCTGCAATGGGCCCATGCTGTGGCCAGTTTCCTGACATGTTAATCAGTGGGCAATTTGTTCACATTTAACAAGGGGGATGTGTGAGGAGATAAAATGCCTCCATCCTCTCTGCACAATTCCTAAAGATCTACACTTAATGAGGAGGAGGGTACAGGAGAAACATTTAAGATCAGAGGGATGCTGTGGATGGTTATCCTCAGGATCGGGCGAACTGACAGTCGAGTGATGACAGAGAAACATCTATCCTTTCATGTTATATTCTATCGTTTATTTCATTTGAATGTCATTTGGAAGCTCTGTGTTCATTCACACAGCACGGATGCGGTGGGAAATTTGCATGAAGGCAACACAAACAAGAACATGACACAGAACGGGATCATTCTGAACAGAAGAGGGACAAAACGAGGAGCTCGTACCTAAACGAGGAGCTCGTACCTAAACGAGGAGCT
>JAPQRN010000026.1:18746173-18765437 GCA_037367275.1 Coranthus polyacanthus
AAACGAGGAGCTCGTACCTAAACGAGGAGCTCGTACCTAAACGAGGAGCTACTTCTGTGGCGTGGACGTGGTTTGAGTATGAAGCTGTCACAGGGTGTGGGCGACTGTGTGTGTTTGTGAAACTGTGGCAGCTGATCACTGACTACTGGCACCTGTCCACTCAGTAAAATGAGGCTGATGATTGGTGCGCGGGCTGGAAGTGTGGGCTTCTTCCGGGGTTGGTTTTCGTTTTCACACAGGTGAGTTGAACTGAGAAGCCAGGCAAAAGGAGTCGTCGGCGTCGGTGTGAGGAGCGCGAGGAGCCGTGTGAAGAACAGCGTGAGCGCAGCTGAGCTAGCCAACCACCGGTGTCACGAGTGAAACGCAGCGTGGCAGAGTGACGCCGGCTCTGCAGCGGATCATCACGAGACGGAGAAGGACTACGGAGATGAAGTGGGAAGTGTGGAGGGGTGAAGTGTGCTCTCCTCCCAGCTGAGTACTTCTCTTTATTTCACATTATTCCAGAAATTATGTGCTAGACTTTGAGACAGCCCCAAAGGAATGTAGTCATCAAATTCATATGATTGGGTTTCTTTGGTAGTTTCCTTTTCTGTTTCTGTTGTGCTTAAATGTATTATTTTGGTCTTGCTGAGGCCACACTCTCAGTTACTAGTGTTTCTTTGACTTAAATTAATTGACCTATTGCATGTTAAACAGAGAAACGCCTGACTGTGGCCTTGCTGTTTCTTCAGTGTTCATTAGTAGGTGTTTTAAAGACTGAAGATCCTGCTCTTGACGTGGCCTCTCTTCATCAATCCTTACTCCTGAAGGCGTATAGAAGGAAGACTTGATGTTCTGCTCGACCATTTTGAAGAGACTCTAGGCCTGGACTCTGGACTGCTCTCCAAAGAACAGTAGAAAAATACAAAGACGACTTCCACCACGTTACATAACTAACTTTAATCTGTTTGCAACTGTAGTTGAGAAGTGTTTTCTGTTTACATTTTATTTTTAAAGTTGCATATATTATTAGCGTCGGATGAAAATTCTGTAATTGCATTTCAGTTTATTTTAATTCAACTGGTCTGAGACGAAACAAGACTTTGCACCTTCTCTTGACTCTGTTTACAGTTTTCTGGTGCGAATGTCTGATCTCGGGTGTTGTCGTAGAGGTTGGGGCGTTAAATGTGTGAATGGCAGCTTTATTTACCGATTTTGTTAGACTCTGTGGCTCGAATTAGAAGCATCACAGCAGCTCCCGTGATCGTGATATTGTGGCTTCAGCGGCGTGAAACAGCGTCAGGTTCATCTATTTTCATGTTTAGTCTTGTTTTGGACTGAGAGGAGAGAGCTACAGAAGGAAGGTGTGTATTTTCACCTCTCGCAGCTTTAATATTTCATGACATGCTTAGTTGAAAATTTGCACAAAGGTCCTAAATAAAAGCACATACAAATAATACACACGTATACCTTTTTTATTTGTAAAGTATGACTCAAAAAGCCTTGGACAGAATCCTTCCAATACCAACGCTGTCTAAGTAATTTGCTTATAGTAATCGTGAAGTCCACTTTTTTTTACCGTAGGTTTTTCATTCCTAAGGTTGGTGCTGCATGCACAAATTAAAATGATCTTCTCTCAATGGAAAACGTAGCCTCCTTGAAGCTTGTGCCCTTGGTGACAGAAAAGGCAGGAGAAGTAGCAGCGAGTCTGGGAGAGTTTTAAGATTCCTTAGGCTGGTTTCAGCAATTTAAAAAGAGACAACATTGTGTTTACATAAGTGCACGGGGAGGCTGCTGAGGCAACAATCAGCCTAATGCTGCGTTCGTGTCATATCGTTTGAACCGTAACTACTAGAAGCTGGGACAGAAAAAACCTCAGAGTCAGAGATATCAGGAATTTCTCACAGTTTCAACAATGTGTCGACATAACAGATAACAAAATATCTACAAAAAGCAACACTGTCGCTGATAAAATCTAGTTTCAGACTTTCAGACGGGGTTACATAATCATCACCTGCTTACAGTGGTTAATTTGACCCAGACAGATGTGGCGACGGCCGCAAAGTAAGTATAATTGTAGATTTAAGAAAGCACTGGTGTTGCAAAAACCTCCCTCTTGTTTGATGTATGTGCAATATGATTCTCTCATTGCGGCATGTTTGTCTCCAGATGCAAACCTGCGTACACGTGCAGTATTTAAGTCCTAATTTGATTGAACACGCCGCCCCTCCCACACCCAGGTGGTTCGCGCGATAAAATAATAAAAAGACTCAAACCTACACCTGTAAAACGTGTCGCATGTCAGGTGAGCAGCGCAAGACTGCTGAGATATTCATAAGCAGAGCCACGGCCGGCGGTGAAAGTGTGACGTCCCCTGTGAACAGCGTCGGTACTTACATCTGTGAGAAAGTAGAGGCAACATGAAGGGAAAATATAACGGGCCTCATTCAGATGACAAAGAGGGACAGACAATGGGCGTGACGGCATTATTTCAACTCCCCTCTGACAGTGCTCTAATTTAATGAGGCACACTGTGAGCGCTTGGGTGAGTTTCTGTCTCACTTTGTCTGGAGCAAGGTCAATCTGCAAACACAAGGGCACGCAGACGAAAAACAACAGCAAAACAAAGCCGGACCGTGTCGAAAAAACAGAAAAAGTCAGATTACAAACCACCAGCAGCGCAAACACGAAACGCCACAGCGGAAGCCCGGAATATCCCGATAATTAAACTGTAATAGCAGACATGTTGTCAACCGTGTTTGCTGTGCGGAGTTGTAATAGCATTTACAGAGGACAGAACCCGGCCAGATTATTAAACGATGTTGCTCACCTCCCCTGATGTGCTAAATTGCAGCACTGCAAACACTGCTATCATAGTCGCAGTGACAACAGCCAAGCAACAACAACAACAACAATCTCTTCCAAATACACACACACACACACAGACTTAGAGAGACAGTATCTCCAGCCTCTTGGCTCCACGACGTCCTTCCTCCCTCCATCTGTCTGTCACCACAGACACGCACGCCATTCCAGGCAGCAGTCGCCTGGCAACATGGCTCAGCCTCTGAACATATTTCCCAGTTCGGGTAAGATATACACTTTCAGCTACAGTGTTATTTCATTAGAACAGAGCATGTGGGTTTGTGTTTCTGCATCTCTGTCTCCAGCCACCTGCTTTTATTGGAGCCTGCCCCCGGAGTGTTTGCTGGGGGAATATTAAAAAGACGACTGCCGTTGAATGGGATATTATAACATAATTAGCAGGGGTTCCGGGCTGGCACACCGCTCGAAAACAGATGGCCTGCTAATTCTATTAGCAGGGCAAAAATGACCGCATAGCTTTTAGCAGTGATAGAGCGCTGTGACCTTCAAGCCCCTGGAAGTGGCCTGGTGCAGACCCCCAGACTATTACAAGATACTTTCACTGACCCTGAACGCTGCCACTTTTTGTTTTTTTTTTTTTAAATTGGCAGGTCTAGTTTGGAAAAAATCCTCACAGCTTTTTGGCACCGAGGCCAGTGCGATTCGTGCTTTGTTTTCAAATACGCCGATGCTTTTGAAAGGATAACATCCACTAGGACGTTTTCCCAACTGTCAGTATCGCAGAAGTTGGGGCCAGTAGTTAATATTAGGCTTCTCAATTAGAAATACTGAAAATGATACGCAGCTCAAAAGATAAAAATCGCTCCCACCTCGATTTTTTCTTTCTTCTTTCATTTCCACATTTATTGATTAATTGCTCTCAGTTTGGCGTTCAGTGACTCAGATTCATGTAGGTATTTATTACTTTGATTTAGAGTTCAGTTCAAGAGTCACCTTGTTTTCAGTAAAGTGAAAGTAGTCAATTTCAGCTCACAATATATGACCCGAACCAACAAAAGTATCAGATGAAATTTTAACTAGCTAACGGCTGGATGGGTTTTCTTTGACTTTCCTCTAGCACGAAAGCGCAGGTGAAACAATAAAACAACAAGCTACGAAACCAGAAGTGAAATCACAAAGTGTTATGTTAAAGTAGGAGCAAGCAGTTTGTAATAGGTATCGACGTCAGAAATGAAGACAATAACTGAAACCGAAACCGAAATACATTTGCAGTAAAAATGAAAATCTTGGTGTCCAAATTGTACACACACACAAACACAGAAACCTCACTGAAATGCCTCTAAACCAACTGTAAAACCAAATAAAGACAGTAAAATTCAATAGTATTCAAACAATATCCGTCAGCCAGTTTTCACACTGAACTAGAGCCACTATAAATAATTAGTTGTAGTAAATACATACATCTTCTTTGTTCATTTGAGTGTTGATCGGCTGTTACCTGTGACGCAACATGTTATTGTTTCTAAGTTCACAAAACAGTTACTAATTATTTTAGCACTTGAGCAGCAGAAGTTCCTCAAATACAAAAATATGGCCAAAAGTGCCTTTTCATGCACGCTTCTGCAATAATCTCCTGCACCGTCCACGTTACTTCAGACTCGTACAAAAGGACTATAGGATTTGAGCGTAAAGTGCAAACTTGTGCAAAGAAGGCAGAGCTGGAAGTTGGTGGTCGAAACCTGCAGGCTGTGCAGACGCTTCCGTTGGTTGCGACTGGTTTCGTCGAAGCCGGAATGGACACAAAAACTCTGCCGGTGCTGCCTCGATTTCTATGAAAGTGTGTAGCGACACATGCAGCTATAATGATAGCCTCTTTCACTCATGTCTTCTTTCTCACTTTATCTCCCCTTGTCGAGCGTATGCACCGATCATGGTGGTTTAATTGAAATAAACTGTTTTGGATCCTAAAATGTAATTACTTAGTTTGTCTCTTGTTGAGAGGAGTTCATCAGAAACTGCCTGGGAAACATAAAAGGAGCTGCTCAAAGTGAAAATTATGACAGTTTTCATCCATTATCTTTTGATCACACACTGTGCGTACGTAGGTGGAGGGAAATTTGAATTTTCATAAAAAGTCCCCTTTTTAATATGTATCAAAAAGAAGGTAATATATGGCTCCAGTCTATCTATTTAGCATTAAAATGGGCTACATAAATGGATGAGTGAATTAAACATATTGCCATTGTCGCTCTTGATTCCTTATATATTTCATCATCTCTTTATTCGGTTTAATATCCTCATTTTGGTCACAGAAGCATTAAAAACAGTGAAGCTTCACAATGTTATCAGAGCGTAGACCATTACAGACATTACATTCAGACATATTAAAACCATCAGCTCTTTACACTGACACTTAATTTATGAATTTGTGCCTGGTTTGTTGTTTTTTCGATTCAATATTCAGGACCAGGATCTGTTTGATATTGATGATCGCACTGGGCAGTAAAAGAGTAATGATAATTACTGTGATAACATTTTATGTCATATCACAATATAATTTTCCTACTACATCGTGATGGGTTTATACATTGTCAAAGAAAACACAAAATGTTTCAATGTTGTGTTGTCCTAATGTTACTTCTGCATATTCATGGATGTTCTACGTCTAGATTTCTGAGATGTTCTGCTCTTTGTCCTGGTCTGATCATAAAGAATAAATTAAACCCACAACTTACCCTCTGGTTTGTTCAACTTTCACTTTGTACTTTTTGGCTGCATGTGTCAACTAAAGACTTCTGAAATCCAGCTGCTGAACAAGATCGTATGATCTGGACGACAGGTCTGCTTAGCGTGTTCAAACCACCCTTTGTGTCGAAGCCGTAGACACACGATTACCAGACGTTTTGAGTGTTATTGTCCTCATTTGGAGCCTCAAACGTCCAGTGAGTAAGATTTAGGGGAATCTAAAAGGATCTAATTGCAGAAATGGAATCTATTATTCAGAATTATGCTTTCATTAGAGTCTAATCGCCCAAAAAGAAGAGCAGTTGTGTTTTTGTTTGGTTTGTATCTGCAGAGGGAGCAGGTCGCTTCCACCAGAGTTCCTCTTCTTTTTTTCTGTTTTACAGCAGGTGGAATCCAGCGTGAAGGTGCGTCACCGTCACCTACGTTTGAGCGAGGACAGGAGTTAGCGTCCCCTTAACTAAAAAACCCAGAACAGACAAAAACAAACACTGTCTCTAATGAGGGACCTTGAAGATTTCATCCTGAAAGACTGTTAGTTTTAGAGCTTCGAGGGTTGTATCGTCTGTGCACCTTCTGTGCCAGATTATTATTGACAAAACAACTTAAAACACAGAATACAGTGAAGATGCTTCATATCAAATGTGACAAAGTGCATTATTTTAAACCATTTCATAACCCCAACCCTAACAATTACTGTATCATGATAAATGCCATTACCCGATAAAGTAATTATCGTCATATTGTGATAATTATATATATTTATTTATTCGTTACGATCCATCCACATAAAATTTAAAAGTACATGTACTGTGACTGATTTTAGCCATGGTCCACCTCCAAACACTGGTATGGGCTGAGTTTTAAGTTCGGTATCAGACATGAAAAGACGTTACTGAGCCATCCCCGGTTGAAAATATAATAAAATAAGTCGGGTTTTACAGGAGCGGTCGTCCACAGAGGGCAAACGCAGAGAGCGAAAGCAGCCGAGCGCCATTTGAGCGTCCACGTGGCGCTCTGCCCCCGAATACTGAGTGAAGCCTCGGCCTCCGACTGTCACTCTCGCAACCGCTCACTTTTCATCTTTGCCTCACCCCAACGCTCTTCCGCCCAGGTTTCAATATGCCGTCCTTCATCCTTCATTTCTCAGAAGATTCCATTTACCTTCTATATATATTTCACTGACACATTTTCCGGCCCCTTTCGCTCTTTTCTTTCGGTGCCGCCGACTCGCCCCCCTCCCTCTCGCCTGCTGTCCCTCTGCCTCTAAAGCAATCATCCTTCTTCCTTTCTCTCTTTATTTACATGACACCGAGGTACTCTCAGAGGCAGGTGTGGATGGCAAAAGGCAGGATTTTACAAAACGGTTCAGGTTTAATATCTTCCCCTTGCTTTTCATCACAATCCAAGAGCTTCATAGCAGAACTAACAGGCCTCTCGTAATCGCATTGTCCTTCTGTAAATATCATGGTCCTGGTCTCATCTTTATTTTATTACCACCTCTATCACTAAAGACCCCCAGTGTGGACCAATATTGTTTAGGCTTGAGGGCCAGTGGACGGCAGCCTCATATCATAGACCCCTGCACTGCACGAACTCCGCCATGTGGAAACACTGAGGGTTTTCTCAGTCTGGCAGATCATCATTTCAACCGTCAAGAGTAAAACATTTAAACAATATAAAGACTTGAATGTATTCGCTGCAACCTTTAACCTTTAAGTTTGCTGTACATCAATAAAAAGTATATATCTATATATATATACATATATATAGCAGCAGTTTTAAGGTAAAATAAAAAAGGTCAGGGTGCGAGTACAACTTTTTGCTGGAGTGTGTTCAATGATTTGAGAAGTGGTTCTGCCTCAGAGCTGAAAAGGTTCAAAACAACGGGCCTCCTGTCTTATTTGATAGAAGAATAATCTGTCAGAACAATTATAAATTCTGCTCAGCGCTCAGCTTCAGCTTCCAGACTTTCAGAAACACAATTACTCTGGGCAGGCTTTTGATTTCTCTTTGAATTGTAAAACAAACATTTTTTAACAAATGCCACCAAATTTACTCGCAATACCTGCTCCTCAGAATGTACATCCATTTACTTCATTATAAAAACACTCTTCAACGGTGGTTTTGACTTTCACTCTTTCATGCATTTATTTGTATTTATTTATTCACTTTCTATAATTTCTCTTCACTTTCTCGCATCTCTCCCTTTTTTTTTTTTTTTTTTTAAACGTCTTCCGTTATGTCTTTTCTTTTTTATACTTTATCTTAAATATACCTTAAAATCAATGCTTTTATTTAGCTTTACAGTGCTGTGATTTCTGTTTGTATCATCTGAGTTTCATGTTCAAAACACTTTAAAAAGGTGCTGCATAAATTGTTTTAATTGTTTTAAAGCACAGAGAAATCAAATCAATATACTCGCCACAGAAAAGCACGTATGACACTTCCAGAAATATGTCAGTAGAGACTACCTGAAAGAAAAGGTTATTAGAAAGTGAAAGTATTTGATGTAGAAGTCGTCGAACAGATATGGGAGATTACGATGTGTATGAGGAGGAATGAGTTACGGATACAGAATATCCTCCCAGTGGAGATTAGCCTGAATGGAAAAGATCGGGAATCCAGCAGAAATCTTAGAGTTTGACGCTGAAATGATTGCTCTAAGTATTAAGAAGAAATGCGCGGCCACACTTTATTTTGCATCCCGTTCATGTGTGTTCAGAACAGGCGAGAACCTTCCCGTCGAGAACTGATGCCTCTCACGTTGACGGTACATGAAGTCATGATCCTCTCCAACGTTCAGCCAGACTTGAGAGAGCGAGTGACCTCTCGTACGTGTATTAAATGTCTTTATGTTGTTGCTGTGAAATACTACAAGCAGCAGAGAAAAAGGGGACACGGTTTGGCTACAGTGAGTGTGAAGACGGGAGATTTTTTTGTGAAACGCTGTAAACTTTTTGGACTGCTGATGTTAGCCCGTCAGCCAACCTGACTCCTGCAGGCTATGTTCACAACCCCACCCACTCCATTCCCCACACACAACAAGCTTTTGGCCACATCAAGGTAATAAAGTCCATGATTTTGTTGTGACGACACCTTTCATCGGCAGGTTGAATATCTCTAAATACAGAGTTAAACTATGGTCAGTTTGCGTCATTTTGGTGGCGACTGCAAGGTTAGTTTGTGTATTTATCTTAAGTCATATCATTACCACAAATCTGAACAATTTTACTGCCCATTGCATATTTTCTTCACATCATGCAGGCCTTAACTGTACTACCAATCAAAATACCTTTCCTTCGCATCTACATACAGGAATATTGGAAGACATTGCCACAGATTTTATTATTTTTGTGTGATTATTTGCAAAGATATTTAAAATGATGAGCTTCTTTTCACACAGCGAGACAACGGTTTCTTGACTGCTGTTTTGAAGCCAGGAGTCTGCGTTTTGTCTGCTGCCATCTTGGCTTTTTGGGTAGTCTAATCTAATCCCAGTACTTACTGGGGTCTTCAAAAATTCTGTTCTCTTTCATTTTATTTGGGCCCTCTAATAAGTGTTCTGGTCCATATTTAAAAGATCTCAGGTCGAATAGAAGGCTTTGATGCCTGCCGTGTTGGACTTTGATTGACAGGTGTGTATGACGGCTCGCTCTGACCCCTCGCACTACTGAAGCTCCGCCCCTTTTGTCCAAATATGGTCACTTCCAACTCCACAAAGCCAACACGGCGACGGCCAAATCGCAAACTATTGGCTTCAAAACGGCAGTTTAAAAAACCAGTGGGTGACGTCACGGTTCCTCCGTCCACTAATTACACACAGTCTATGCTTCTCTCAAAGGAGGACGTGTTCCTCATGCCTCAAACCAGCGTTGCTAACTAACTCTGTTGATGTTTGTTCTGTTGATCATCATCTTTCATGTCGTGCAAAAGCACTACAGAACTGATATAGTCAAAGGCTGAGATGTCCATAATAACATGAGGATTTGGTCTAATTACACACACACACACATACATTTCTAATCAGGAACTGGCCCACGCATCCACGCCTCAGCGCATAAACAACTCATGTGCATAAGCAGCGGCACATACAACACATGTGCACAAGTTGTCCTCCACACTCTGCCTGAACTTCCTCAGAGGCTGAACAGATGTTTGGTCCAACAGAGATCTGAGCTGCATGGCGCAAAAGGGTAAAAAAAGATGAAAATATAGTCTGAACAAAGCAGAGAATCCCCATCAGACACCATGTCAGCTGTTCTAAATAATCCATCAGAATTAGCCCATCACTTACTACTGGCTATCTAAAAGAGTGGGAACAAGAACCTTCTCTTTTGAAAGGCAGCGTCATGTGTTTGCATGGGTGCAGTCATGAGAAGTGTTTTGAAGTCTCTTTTGTGTGCTCCTTCATTATAATCAACTAGCACAGACTCTCCCCGCTGTTTTTCATTTATACTGTGCATCGTGTCGTCAGCTGTTTATTAATGGATTCCCACTGGAGCAGCACATGCAACTCACAACTCACTGCCTACTGCAACAAAGGAGCGATTCAACCTACTTTACAGTATGGCCGGTTTATGAAAGCTTTTCCACAGCTCTTCACTCTTTTCTGAGGGGAACGGAAGGAAAAAACAAAAAAACAAAACAAAAAAAAAAACATGTGCACAGGATATTATGTGTGTCTTGACCAAATATGTGAATAGATGAGTTATAATAAGCAGCAGAAGCCACTATGAGCAAAAAAATAAAGAAAAAAGACGAAACTTGAGCAGTAATGTCAAATTACTTTAATCTATAGTGAAAGATTTGTTTAAACTCCAGACTGACTGCAATTACATACTCCAAATTGGCAGCAATACAGCGCAGCAACTTATTGTACAAGGCATCATGCTCATATTCATTAACTGGAGCGACAGTGCAATGAAGATTATTATTCCCATCATTGCACAAACACCTTTGTGCACCTACAGTAATTCAGTCATTTATTTAGTCACTTTGGATCTCACGATGATGTGGCTCATTAAAAACTACACATCATCTCTTGTCACTTTTTAGAATCTCTCATTAAATACATAAAAGAACAGCAAACGACTGGCCGTGGACGCGTCGTAAACGGAAAGGTGAGTTTTTATAAACAGCTGCGCGGTGGCGAAGTCTTCATTTAGATAAGGGAGGACGTGAAGGAGAGAAGACCGGATGATTGTCACATTCTGCTGCCTCCATCACGATTACTTTGCAAGCTGTTTTGTTTATTATGGATATTGCTTTTCATATATGCAGTTTATTATCAGCGTCTTTATATAAATCACCAGGTTCTCAGGAAAAATCACATGCGTCGATGCAATTTATCATCAGAAAACAGAAACCACCCACTCCATGGCTCTCATGAGCTTTACCGCTGGTTGCTTATTGTTATCTAATTGTTGTAATTTTCTCCTAATCATGATCCTGAGATGAAAAATAGAAATAAGCTGCAGGGTCACGAGTAGGTGTTCCTGGATATTAAGGAGATCTGCATTCGGAAGAAAATAGGTGACCGCCCTAATGCCAACACGAAAAGTTCACAGAAACTGTCCGGGTGAGTAATTGGCTGAGTGAAGCGAGGATATTTGTATTTCCTTGTCTTGAGAAATAACCTCACCCTAGAGAAGGGGAGAGAGAGAGAATAAGTGAGAAACAGAGAAAGACAAACTCGCAAAGCCTCACAAGTCAAGATAATTCTCAAGTGCAGGAGGGGAATTGGCAGATTTCAGAAGAATAAGTTGAGACAGGCAAAGATCCTTTGCATTTTAATGAAAATTTGGGATTGAATGTAAATAAAGGAAGGAATACAGTGGTATATAAACCAAAAAAAAAGAAAAACAGCATCGGCTTTTGGGGCTTTTGATTGAATTCGTAACCAGGTGAGCGGTGAGAGGATGGGGGTCTGACTGGCACACTCATGATGACTTAGGTCGGGCGCTCGAATTCACCTCAGTCACTCAGTCAGGTATGAGCTGAACGTGTGACGGCTTCAGCTCGGTCTGAAAACACCTGTGATTAGCCAACGTCTGCGTCACGGGGTTGATTTTCTACACACTCTGCAGAAAGAAGTGGGTAGAAGTCTCAAGCACTGCAGTTTCAACTGTACTGTCACTCACAACCTGCCATTCAATGACATTGTGAATTGCGATTTTCCTGAAATGCTTGTTATAACAATCCACTTACATATTCCTTTGCATCTCCATGAATGGAATATTGGAGAATACATCATTTTGCAAGATTACTTTAATGTACATTCATAGGCTTCTTTCCCTGTGCCAGTAGCCATGTTTGCCCTGTGTTAAACTGCCTCAGTTTGCAAAGTTTTCATAGAGTTTTCTTCTTCCTCTCCTTTTAGATTCTGCATCTGAAACACCCCATGTGGAAGACTCTCTAAACCACGTGGGAGTCTACAAAGTGGAGGGGTTTGGGGCCAAGGGGGGACTTCGGATCCAGCCATATATAGATATATATATATATATATATATTTATATATCTATATATAGCTATATCGATATATAGCTATATCTCTCTATCTATATATAGCTATATCTCTCTATCTCTCTATCTATCTATATATATATATATTTATATAGGCCTGTCACCACTATTACATATTCGTGTTATCATGACGTGCAAAGGCAAAAATCTTTTGCATTTTAATAAAAATGTAGAATTGAAGGTAAATAAAGGCAGGAATACAGCAGTATATAAACAAATAAAGCAGAACAACATCAGCTTTTGGGGCTTTTGATTGAATTTTGAACCAGGCGGAGGGCGAGGAGGTGGGATCTGACCGGCACACTCGTGATGAGTTAGCTCTGACACACAGACTCACCTCAGTCCGGTGTGAGCTGAATGTGCGATGGCTTCAGCTCGGATCCGTCAGCTCATCCGAACGATCGGAGACTTCTGTCGAATCGGCCGTTCAAGAATTCATGAGGTCCTGAAAGAAACGTCTCATAAGCAGTGACTTTCACACAGTCAGCTGGACGGGGATATTTTACAGCTAACGAAGGGCGGGGCCGCAGAGATAGACCAGCATTCCTCACAGTGACCTTTTGGGGATGCACAGGCTCGTTGTTTGTGAGGCGGAGTGTGTGCGCTGAGGGAACAGCATGTCTGATAAAAGCGGATAGAGCAAAGCTTCTTGAAGGACGAGTGACCTCATACATCATGCTGGCATTCCTCCGCACTGTGGTGAAATGAGGGATTTTCTATCCCACTCCCTTCCCCTCTCACATTCGAGTACACACACACATACTGGTACTGCTACCGTATACTTATGAGGACAGTCACTGAAATAATGTAATGCATTCTCTTACAATAACACGTAAAGCTATAAAACTTTTTTCTTTTTCTTGCATGTTAATGCATACAGTTAAAAATTATATCAAATTTTGATTTATAGTGAATGTTTATGACCAGTAGGTTTCATCTCGCTGGAAATGACATAAACAAGTGACAAACGATGTAAGGCAACGTGTTGGAGACGTTAATGATAAATGAGCGAAGCTGAACTCTGAATGAATGACTTGTTCTTTCTCTTGCCAAGGTGAGACGAGTCCAGAGCGGCTCTCGCCTCTGGTGTCAAACTGGAAGACCTGCTCCACAGACATTGGCAGGTGCTGAGTTTAACTGGGGCCGTACACCTGTCAGACATTACGGCTGGTGTCCTCAGGCGACCTCAGGGAGGACAGAAACCTCCCGTGGAGCTGAGGCACTTCCTTCTGGACACAACAGATCTGATGCTTAATCGAAAACTGAACTGAGATAATTAACAACCCTGCACTGCGAGTAGAGCCGTTCATGACAGGGCTGCGTGCATCATATCCACATGCCTTTTATATGAATATGTTGCAAGTGAAATGCTTTAAATGCTGTATAAAAAAAACGTAGTCAAAACTTCATATTGAACAGCCAAACTGAATTCGACTGACAACAATTCTGAGTTGGGCCTGTCGCAACTATTACATAATCATTTTATTACAATTATTTAGGCTGACCGCAATTATTTTGCATATTATCAACGCATATTATAATGAATGAAACTCTTCATCTACAGCTCCTTCACTTCTGTTGCTAGTATCAGATCTGCCCTGTGCAGTTTTTGTTCACAAAGTCTAAAGCCCAAACAGATATGTAATTTTAATTCATGTGTTCCAGTTTTCAACGGCAATAAACAGCTCTTCTATTCTGTTCTTATATTCTAGCGCAACAAGACACGTAAGTTTCCGTAGGTTCAACACTGTGAAAAATCTCAAAAGGGGAAGCAGAAAGTGACCCCTGTGCTGGTAAGAATGATGAGTGTGAGAGGCTGAGAGGGATCGCCGCCGAGGCCGTCCTGATGGATCTGAACAACTTAGAAAAAAAATGGTAAGAACATCTCAAGGCAGCCACGGCACAAGGCTGGTCTCCGCTCCACTTCTCCAAGACGAGCACAGAAACACTCATTAGATCGTCCTCACCTTGAAATTTATCCAATCTAAAGATACACAAGCAAAATAACTGACTTGGGTTGTAGCACTTGACATTTTACGTTACCATGAAAATATGTCACAACAGAAAATATAAGGATGTCCTAACAGCCCTGTCACTGTGTCAGTCAAGTAAAAGGCCAAAAATATTCCTTCGAATTCTTCTCAAATACGCTCTCAAACTTAAAAAGGCTCAAACTCACAAAGACAGATGTACAATAGCACGTATCCACTCACACATACATCCTTAAATCTCAGAAGGTCAAGCTACTGTGGGTTTCTGCCGGTTTCCATGACACTGCCAACCTGCAGCCTGCACTCAACCTGACTATCAATCAGCAGAAATCCATACACGGGACGGGGATACTGTATAGGTAAGTGGACGCGCACAAACGCAGATGAATCGGTTTCTCCTCTGTCTGCCGAGGCTCCGTGTAATATCAGCGTGCAGTTGAGCTATCTGTCAGTAATCTGGAGATGCAGCAGAAGGCTCAGCAGTACCTCGTGAGCGAAAACTTGCTGATTAGCGCCGGAATTATCCTATTAACAGAAATGATTTCACAAGCTTCAGCATACAAATGAGTCACTTACAAAAGTTTCATCTGATACTACAGCGAAACTTATTAAATCATTTAATTGTGAGATTAAAGTGGGCTAATTTGACAAAGCAGCACTAATCACAAATGACAACAGGACAGCCTAAAGGCCTGAGAGAGGATTTCAAACTTGTTTATTAATGTGTTTTTAATCAGAGCGACTGAAGGGACTGCAGATTTTCAGCGAGGAAATGAGATCAGCTAAAGAGCCGAGATTGGGAGGACATAACATATAATGAAATGCATTTGAAAGCACGTGGATGTGTGTTTTGCCTGAGCGCGTCAGGTCAGCGCTAAACACCGAGACGATCAAAATAAATGCACGATTGCCGCCTACTGAGGCAGACGCACATGCTTGAAATGACGAGAGACTTAGAGATGATAACGCTCCAAGTAGCGGACTGTGATTAATCAGTGACAGCTAACCACTAATTACAACCCCCAATCAATTACCTCAACGCTCATTATCTAGTCAACACACCACCTGGAGAGCACTAATGCGCTTTACTTGCTGCGGGCAGAATCAGCATATACACTTGTCTTTTGAAACACTGAAAGGGAAAATGTGAGAACTGGCTTCGCTCGAAAAGAAACTGTGACGGGTTGTTTGAGTGTGTTACATGGAAGAATACATGTATAAGTGTATAATCCCTATAGTAGGCATTAATACACTGTGTCTTATAAAGGAAGTGCGGATGTGTATGTGTGTGGCAGGGGGTAAAATCTCTGCTGTGGCCAGAGGGCTCCAGCCTTCGCTTTACATTTTGAGCGAGACTAAAGATTAAAGCTCTTCTCCCAGCAGCTTTCTAACAGAGCACAACCCAATTACACCTCGCCGGACCTGCACCGCGAACCGAGAGGAAGAAAGACAGAAGAGAAAGGGAGAGACGGGCGAATAAAGATGAGGGAGGCTGCAGGGGAGGGGATGACTGACTCGAGTTAAGCCAGAAAAAATAAAAAGGTGGTCGACTACAGAGGAGGTAGGGATGGGGCTCGGAGGAGGGGTGTGGGAGGGAGGACGACGGAGGAGCAGAGGGATGAGGGCAATGCAAAGGAAGGTGTTAGGGACAGAAAGCGAGGGGGGGAAATTGGATTGAGAATATCAGAGGCGAGAGGAAAGCAATGTCAGACATCTCCTCGGGGGATCAGACACTGTGTTCAGTTAAAAGGTGCAACTCCAAATGGCAGAAAGAGTTAACAGTTTGAAAGTTATGGAATCACGCAGCGTGACGTCAGGAATAGAGGTCAACTGATTTGGTTGTCATGGCCAAAAACCGAAAAAAACAAAACAAAAGAAAAAAAACATCAGTCAACACCCAAATCACCAGATTTCAGAAAATGTTCCTGAGTGACCATCTCCGTTTTGCTTCATACTTTCAGGGATTAATGTTATTAGTTGTAGTAAACACCATACACAATTTCAGCCTTATACGTCATTGGTTTTTGAGATACTGGGCTTTAAAAAATGGGACGTGACACTGATTTTACTGTAGAAACGAGTGGTTCAGAAAAAGATGCAAAGTTCAAGAAGTCATTACTTTTGGACAATTCATGATAGATGCATTAAGTCTTTAACTTCTGTGAAAGAAGATCCACAGTTGCATATTTGCCAAATTATAGCTTGATGAAAACTGTAAAAAAAAAAAAATTTAAAGAATTGTCGTGTGTGCATTTCCACGTTGAAGTAGTAAACTATAAAGCAGCACTTGAATTTTTCAAGGTGTTAAAGTTTTTCAAGAGTCGTTTGCTTTTGCATGAGATGTAAAAAGTTTTGCTGGTTTGGTGTGAGGTTTTGTGGTTAGTGTGTAGAGTTTTTGTTAAAAAAATAAAAAAAATAGCCGACAGTCGTGTCAAAGTAAGAAAGAAAAACAATGGAAAATAACACAAACTTCACTGAAATACCTTGAAGCATAAATGAACCATTAAATGTGTTTAGTGAATTAAATAAGAAATGATGACAAAAAGCATTAGGAGCGCAGCATTTCTTCTAAAATGAACTGAAAATTTTAATGCATCAACAAAACAGCTCAAGTTTTATAAAGTACATAGAGTCAAAATAAACTGACATTTCAGCAGCATCGGATTGTGGTGCAGTGCCAAAGTAGAGCGTTTCAAATTTATTTCACTGGATAAAAAAAAATAAAAAAAAAAGATTCTGACAAAAAAGAACAATGCAGAATATCAGATCTGACAATCCACCAGGTTGATCGACACCAGGAAGTCATTAGTCACACCTGCAGCAGTGACGGACGCTTCATTAATAGAGATAGAAAAATAGTCTGATACAATGTTCGATAGTTTTACTTGAATGAAACCTGAACGACAGCACAGGTCCATCTCCACTCGCAAAATGTATTTTATGAGGTATAAAATACATACATAGCATTAAAAAAAACATTAAAAAACTACTACACAATGGTTGCATTTTGCTGAAAAGACCTTTGGCTTCTAGATGTTTTCTGTCCTTGTCTCCAAGTGAATGTTTGTGCCAAGTTTTCAGTCACTGTCAAGCTGTTCCTGAGATATCGCCTTGTTAAACATAATGGGGACTGACCATGGGAGAAAAAAAACCTTCTAGAAAGAAAAATAAACATGAATAAAATGATCAATAATTATCAACTGAAATTAAACATTTTATCATGATCCATTCCTCAGCTTTATCGCCCCATCTGTGATGCTCAGAAAACCAAAGACAAACGAGATGCAAACAGACCTGGTTTTATGAGTAAAAACTGTCTCATAATGTCTCTCAGGTAACAACGTCTTGTAAGACATGCTGGGTATTAATCCCAAACGAAAAAGCGAACCAAATGTGCTCTTTATGAGATTATTTTTAGCGATAAGCGATGAGCACAGATGTATAATAAGTGGGGTTTTCTTGTGTCCATTTTGTTCTGTATTTCTCATATTGGTTCAGACCTCTGACCAAATAGTTTATCCACAATGCAGCTGGAGGACATCGCTTGAGGGAGCAAGTTTAAGTTTAAAAAAGAAAGAAAAATGTTCTGCAGAATAAAACAAGCCCCTGTGTGTCAGAAACATTTTACAAAATGAAGAGAACCACTAATTAAATGGGAAGTTGAAGAGGCAGGTTGAAGGAAAGAGGTTAAAATGAAAATAAATCAAAATAAGCCATCACAAAGAGGCTCAGATATTTTTGCTGCCGGTTGTCAGTGAAGTTTTCCTGCCTGATATGGGCAGATGTGGTAGCTTTATCCCGGCAGCATGCTGAGGCCGACTAGACATGTGTAATTTCACAAAGAAACGCTGCTTTTTACAGAGTTTAAAGTGGCCACCGCTGCAGAATAAACACACATCTAATCTGTAAATCCCGACGACAGAACCCTCCTCTCCCAAAATGTTGAGAGTAATTATACAGAAGGTGTTTGTACCAAATCAAAGAGTCTGATACAACAAACCCAAACACTGAGAGGTAGGAGACAAAGAGGAGACATGAAACAGGCGAGAGATTAAACGAGTGCATGTCTGCTGTCTCTCTCTCTGTCCGTCTCCGTCTCAGCTTTACTTCTTCCCGGTACCAGACGCTCTCCACAGCTCAGTTTATCAGGTCTGCACTCGGTGACTGATGATGTGGGTTTTTGGAAGCCAATACCAATTTATTTCATAAGTTGCAAGCTTGCTTCCTCGTGAATGTTGTTCTTGGCAGGGCAGAGCATCATCTGGATGAACACACCTGCCCGCCGCAGACGGAAACACGGCCGACGACAGCACAAACCAAAACAGACACGGCCGGACACCGAAATGTTCTGGAGAGTTAAAGGGCAACGAGTTACTTTCCAAACTTGATTAAAGCAGCTTTAAATATTAATGAAATGCTATTACTTGACTCTCTACTTACATCGGGCCTCATTTAAGAGCATTTGATAATATTATCCAGAATCTCAGAAATGTTTTTCAGAGTTGTACACGCCTTTCAAAGCAGATTTAACTGCCCTATTTTATAATCCAGCTAAAACTGACAAGAGTCAAACAAGTGGGGGATTGAGATAATAGTTCTGCGCCATTTCTGAACAAATCTGTGTATGAGCAGTTCTTCTAAGATGAACAAATCTTGTGGATGAATGAACCGTCACCTCACTTCTGTCAGTTGTGAGTGAATGTCCAGGGATACGCTCGCTCTGTAAGTGAGTGATTTAAGTCATCGATTCGTTGGCAGGGACACCTTCACATGCAGGTCAGTCTCCAACGAGCTCATTAGCTAGTTAGCACAAGACAATCAATGGCCTAAGTCCTCATGTGGTTACGCTCACAAAGCCGCATGAACACAAACACATCCTCAAGTTCCCTGTTGTTCGCAAACTTCCGTGATAAACGCAAACTTAAAATGTTAGGCTGGCCGCTATGAGACGAGAGTGTAGAGACTCACAACAGCCATGTTTCCATAGAATGTCCAGGAACTTGAAGAAATTAAAAAAAAGAAAAGGCAAATTAGGTGCATTTCCATAAACTGGTTTGGAGTCAATAAACTGGGCTGCGTCGTGTTGCCAGAAGGTGGCGATGTGGGCTACGTTACACATAACGTAGCAGAAGAAGCAGAAGAGCATTGTTTATCCAGGAAGACGCCAGGGGTCAGTCAGCTGATTTGTTCACTATGTTTGA
>JAPQRN010000026.1:18768527-18779184 GCA_037367275.1 Coranthus polyacanthus
AGTTTTTTACTCCGTCTTCCCAGTGGGCTTTGCGTGAATTCAACACGACGCACACAGAGTCACACTCTGGAAAATTCACACAAGTTATAGACATGACTTGTACATTTGTTGGAACTCCTCTGTCTGTCGTGCATTTGTTTTGGCCCCTCATTTATCGACAATCTTCTGGATGAAGGTTTGAATTTGTTGTGAAAACATGCGACAGTCGTATGTTTAGTATTTAAATACATTTTAAACTCTTTCTCTGTCCATATGATTGAACTCTGTGACTTACAACTTATTCTTACCACACTGTAAATCTTAATTCTTATTGCGCTGTGTGACTTATTGTACCATCTTTTAAACCACGGGTGAAATTTTATGATGACACGTGACGTAAATGAAGCCTTGAAGGAGTAGTTACAGTATACTAGGTTCGACCAATGCTAGGTTCGATTACTAGAGCAGTGATAGATGTAAGGTGTATTAATAACCACAGACCAGAAAATAAGTTTAAATTGCCGGCTTGTTAGTTTTAGTGAAAGACAGAAAAACAATTGACATACAGTTAACATAAAATATTCAATATCACTTTAAGAAAAAATTAAATATTCTTCCCTTTTGTTCAAGTGATTTAGTTTTTCAATCCCTTTTTTAGATTTAAACCTATTATTTGGCTTAAAAAAGGATATTATTTTCAACCTAGGTTATCGTTTCCATTAATTTCAAGTTTTGTCCTTCAATCTATGTGGGTAAACTCAGCTTTATTCTGAATAAAGAATAGTTCTTTAGTTTCAAGGTTTAGTTCAAGTTTGGTTAAGTTCCCTTCCAGGTTTCAACCATTTCTCATGTTGTTTGTACCAACAAAACATTTACATTTCAGATCATACCATTACAGCATTAACATGTATAGTTAACAAAAACAACAACAATAATATAATGCACAAAAACTCAAAATAATCCAGCAAAGACTGAATAAACTTGTATATCACGAATAAATGTCTTTGTTCTCTTGACTGTCAATCCTTTGATTGTCCTGAATGGTTAATCCGATGTCACTGAGAGTCCACTGCGGTTCTGCAGAGAGATATGGATCAATCCTACCAGTTTTTGATGAAACCACCAACGTCCAACAGAGGGCGCTTTGCTTCTGTGTGATGCCCAGTTCAAGGGGTCCCTGGGAGCGTCGCCATCTTGGATCTCGCACGTGAAATCCAACTCCGGTACATTCACTCAGAATTTCCGGCCCAAACCTTAATGACCTACCGCAACAACCAAACAATATGCATAAACAAATCAAATGATACATCCGGTAGCTTCAAATATCAATGAAAGTCTGTTTTTCATCTTATTTGGTACTTCATAAGATGGCGGCGGGCGGGAAAAAATAACATCACAGGACGTTGAACTACAGGCCCGCGCTCCATTTAAACACCCATTTCACCGTGTATATCCACCGTTTTAACATGAAACAACATAAATCAGCTACCTTAGCTTTCCACTTCCATGAAATGACCAATACATTATGACAAAATATTCCTTACATGAAATAAAATACGATTTTTACACTCAACAAGTCCCATTCGGCAATGCATACAACGTCACCAAATCATGGACAGGTTGGAAAAACAAAAATAACTCCTCCTGAGTACAAAGACAACTTTAAATAGACCTTTACTCGGTTTTTTCTCTATTTTCCTCTGTTTTAAGCAGTAGCTCTGCAAAGACCGTCTTCATATCTCCCTCGTTCAAGAGCAGGAAAAAAACAAAACAACCCGGTTGGCTGTGGCTGGTCACGTGAGTCACGCTGCAACGTGACTCTTCAAAATAAGAGTTTAAACACATTTTTAAAGCCATTTTAAATAAAAAAATAACATCATGAATTTACACGTTTTTAAACCTGCATTAAATATTATATCATGAAATATAGCATTGCTGACAATTTGTTAAACCATGTTAATCTATTTCTTGTCTATTTGTCACTTGTAATGTATTTCTTATTGGCTGTTTTTTATTAACAGGCTTGTATTTAATGAGGCTTTGTAAACCAGGGTTACATCGTCCACACAGAGGTGGGGGACTGGAGTCACATGACTTCAGTCACAATTTTTAGGACTTGACGAACACTGATGAAAGACTCGTAGCAGATGACTTGACGAGCTATAAAAGGAACACGTCATCCTTCAGTTTACTGTAAAAAGTATAATTTTGCTCTGAGATGTGAAGAACAGCACTGCAGTAAAAACACTTCACTACATCCCATCACTGTCAGTAATGTAAATGCTTTAGGCAACTATTCAGTTCATTTTAGCTTTGATTTAATATTTGTTTGTGTGAAGAAACACAGAAATAAGGCGTTTAGACGTATAGGTCCGTCTTTTAGTCTCAGAGCGCCACTCGCCATCGTTGCTCATGTTGGGATCATCACAGGTTTGTACGAGTCGACTTGTCTTTCTCTGTTTTTCTGCTTGAACGCGTGACTTCCTCCCGCCTCTGCGTCCCCCGACCCTTTCAACTCTTTCACCTTATTAGGAACCAGGTAAATGGTTAAACTGAACATCTGCATCAAAGAAATAAATAGCAATGCTAAAATAACGCGTACCGAGCCATGTTTCTGGCCTCGGTTTTCCTTAAAACATCCCACACATCCTTCTTTTTTGTGTACCTTCCCTCTCTCTCTGTGCTGTGGTGAGTGTTGTACTGATGAGTTCAACTCCATCACTCGTCGGCTCCACAGGTCTCATTACAGCCGGGCCAGTAGGGAACATTGTAATAAACAGATGAAGATGACACTCTTAGCCGGTGCACACAAACACACACACAACCTTGAGAAAGATTACACCGGGGACGAGTACAAAATAAAAACCTTTCACTTGATTATTTCAGGCAAAATAAATCACAGCCTTCAGACACACACTCCAACCTCGGAGTGGGGGGAAAATAGTGACACAATAACATCCGCCGTGAGAGCGTAAGCAAACACTTGCCTATTGATAACGCTGCTGCTTGTTAAGGAAAAAAATGGGCACATGCACAATCAGACACACACTCAGGATAATGAAACACACACACCTTCCTCTGTTGCACTGTGCACAATAAGTCTTGCTTCATTAAAGCCAAATCTCATCCACTATCAGTTTACAACCACAGAAGTCGTTTGAACCGCCGGGGAAATACAATTCCATTCCGTTTCGGGGTTATCTTAATATATGAGCTTGTCTCCGCCACATTGGTCTGCGGTTATGAGCCGGGCAAACACCCACAGCACCGCAATATTGCACCAGCACATTCACAGGACGGATTGGTGCACACAAAGCAATTAGCAGCATATATATATATATATATATATGTGCATAATTGTGTCTGCGAGTGTGTGCGAGAGACTCAGCTCCCATATCGGCTCCTTTTTCTTCTCTCATTTCAACATCCGGTGTTATTATCAAACAGTTCATTTTGGGAGTTTTGTTTGCGAACGTGACCTAATACTCTAGAAAATCCTCTCAGAACGGATCTGCTGTCGTTCTGCTGGAAACATTTTTCTTTCTCTCGCCTTTACAGAAATATTACACGTGAAAAAGGGTTTATTGACGCAGGTTATTTATTTCAAAACTATAATTACCGCCTCATGGTTGTATATCTCCTCGAACCGGTCAATTCGCAGTTTCCCTCCATATCTGTCAAGACATCTGTAGTGAGGACTTTAATGAAGGAATTTAATAAAAAGTATTAAGTGTATTTTATATCGAAATGGAAGTTCTCACTATATTGACTAGGATTATATCTGCACTTGGAGACTATTTTTACAGAGGAGTATAGTCTAGAATAATGGAAAGAAACGTGTTTTTACAGAACATCATGATGTATGACTCTGTCACAGTGAAGCTGACCTTTGACCTTTGGGAATTAATGATTTTATCCTATTACACATTCAAAATTAGCACATGAACAAAAACCTGTTTTGTGAGGTTGACGTTTGACCAATGAAATCCCATCATCTTTGAATCCAATTGAACATTTGCTTCACGTTGAAGAAATTCCTTCCGTCCGTTTCTGAGATGCACGTTCAAGAGAAGTAGTCATAAATACAGATGGACGGATGGACGGATGGAACCAGTGAGTTACGCAGTACGGTCTAAATTTAAAGCTGCCGGAGTCGGAAAAATAAGAATTCTAAAATACGCACATTCCTTCTCTCTCGTCTCGGTCCAAACCAAAAGACTAAACATAAAGATAGATGAACCAGACGATGTCAAAGAGATGCCACTTTTCCAAGCTTCTGTATGGAGTCGCATCTGCCGGAGTTATTACAGCTGTCAATCAGGTATTTAAGCCCCTACCTGCCTGAAAACACCTGAGATTAAACAAAATCTGCATCACGGAGGAGATCTGCACACAGTCCATAGAAGTGTCTCAGACCACTTGAATGACAATACGCTGAAAGGTCATTGTGGAATTGTTGCTCAGTAACACCAAAAAAAAAAAAAAGTGTTAGAAAAAGACATACATTACATACACAACATCCTTGTGTAAAATGACTCTCGGGCCAACATTCCTGAGCAGGTTCATCGTTACAACAAACCCGCCTCGGCGCCAGTAAATACTTTTATGAGATTTAACTCACTCGGACACAGTGAAGAAGGAGAAACAAGACAAATGGCGCACAAAGACGACAAGCCTCTCAACGCTGTCAATGTCTGCGGCGCCGTGGCCATCCATCCTCCATCCCTCCTTCATCTCATCTGTCTGGCCCTATCCCACCTGTATGACACTCGATCGCTCTTCATCCCTCGATCCATCCATTACCCCTGTCACTTCGTCTTTCCATTTCTCTGCCCCAAGGCCTGAGCTCCCTTTACCTGTCAAAGACGATACCGTCTGAGTGGATTACTCGGGTTATGATGAAGGATACGCCGTCCAGTATCTCCTCATAGAAGTATTAATATGCTCTTATTAATGCTGCTTCTGCAGAGCTGTTACAGCAGTCCCACGTGATCGGTTATTAATGAGGCATCATTTTTTAAAGCCTTTAATAATGTAATGTAACTAATGGCTTTATTAATGATTATTAAACATTTACTAATATTGTAGAGCTTGATAGCTTATCCGTCTATATTAAATGGTACGAATGTCGCACTTTACTGCAAAATGAATATGGGATTCTTTGAGTACAATAATTTATCGAGTCACGTCAACTTCTTTTTATGCAGCCCAGTAATGCAGATTTGGCTCAGGGGGCTTTAAAGTCTGTCCACAGACAATTAATTCAGGTAAAATTAAAAAAAAATTTAAAAAACTCAGCAAGAGACGGCCAGAGTGAAATGACACTATAGACAGTCATGATAACAGATATTTATAGGACTCTTTCAGAGAACGTGGAAACCTGTCATTAGTCTGAAAACAGGTGAAATAACAGGTTAAATAGTGTCATCATGTGATAAAGTCTGTGTAACTTCTGTCACTCTTGTGTTACTGCCAGTGTTATTTATTTTTCATTTAATTTTGTTTTCCTGTGCATTTGATGTTTTTTGGGTTTGATCTTCTCATTTCTATAAAAAAACAACTTAGGTTGTTAACGGATGGATTTAGTCCAGAAACTGGAGATAACTGAAACACAAAGCAAATTATAAATGGTGGGTATTTTTCTCAAACTGGAGACCAACATGTTCTTCTTTATCTGCAGACCCCAGAGGTCAGTCAATTTTTCACGACTTTGACACTGAGTTAGGTCCTAAGGATGTCACACTGTTTTCTCTTTATGTTTAAATGAGTGATTTTGAAAAATACCTACTGCTGTCTTTGTCATTTCTCGGTAGAAACGGGAAAAACACCTTCTTCCTGCAGCTCTCTCCTCTTTGTCTTTAGAATAACCGCATGTAAAAAATATAAATATCACAGTTAAGGGAGCTGTCGCGTTGCTTCTGCGACGAGCCTGATGGAGCCTTAACCGTGATTGGTCATTCCAGCTGTCAATCACCTGTTTTCATACCCCCTCCCTCCTCAAATTGCCTGTGATTGGACACAATCTTCCATAATTTTTCTAAAGCCTGACAAACGAGGCGAGACAAAGTGCAGACGTCCAGTGTCCTTCCAGAGCACTTGAGTTACAATATAATGAAAAGTAATTATGAACATTTAGCTCAGTGACACTAAAAAAAAATAGGCCTTCACGCCTTAGTTTCCAGGATGCTACATAATCTAATCTTGTAGAAGGACTGTTCCAATGTGTTTGTTCAGAGGTTTTTTCAAGGATCTCTGTGGATCCTCAGCGCTTTATTTAGTTTAGACTTTATTTACACTATACAGAACATTTAATACACAAAGGAAATTCATAAATATATGCGTTACTGAACCACGAAACTGGGGGCGGGGCCTTTTCAGTGACACAACCTGCACTCAACACCGTTCCAATATGTGCTCTGTGGTCACTGCTAGCAAGGACTACGAAGGACTCGAATGATCCTTGAGTTTGAGAAACAGCTAAAGATGCAGCAGAAAAACTGAAGTGGTTCGTCCTTGGCCCACGTCTTACTCTTCCACCAACTTTCAGGAAAACCGGTGCAGTAGTTTTTGTATAATTCTGCTGACAGACGTACAGACGGGAGCGATCACATAACCTCCTTGGTGGACGTAACAAGGTTATGGCACGTTGCAGGTTTTCCTCATAATGGGCTGCGTGCTCATGTTTACCAACCCAGCTGATTTATGATCAGTTAAACTCTGAGATATGAAACAGGATGGTATTTAGCATTGGACAATCTCGTTTTCTCGTCCGCCAAGTGCTGATCACTGTGTTTTATTTCAACTCGTGTTTTTTTTCCCAAGGACAAGGCCATTAACAAAAAATCTGAGTTTCACTGACATTAATGTGATTTACATATTTATAAAGACGCTGAATTGGTGACAGAAGGAAGAGGTTGTCGTCACAGTCTCAAACCCTTGAATTCAATCGATGACCCGACGCTCTCCACTTCCCCCTCTCCTCCTGCCGGGCAGCTCAGGCCAGCAGGCATCAATCTCAGCCCAGCTCCTCTTCCTCTTTAGTGGCGGCAGTCTGACACAGACGAGAAGCTTGTCACAGGCTTTCACAGCATTGACCTGCCACACCTCGCTCTCCTCCCGCCCATAAAAGGAAGAATGAATGATAGGGAGGCACGAGAGGAAGAGCGAAGAGGAGGGAGGGAGTGACAGGCTCATACAGCATGCATAACAACCGAGTACGCCTCTCCGCATGCATCGCTCCATCTATCTCCCCCTGACTGTCTCATCTAAGGCCAACGGAGACACACAAACACACACGCTCGTCTTTACAAAGACACAGAAGGTTGGCTGCAAGCTGCTACACAAGCTGACTATCAAAGCCGGGGAAAAAAAAAAACACACACCCCGATGCCTCAAATTCCAGCTCATACGAAGAAGGTCACACTGGAGGGCCAGACTCGAGTTAACAAAGCCTCTTCCCATGTCAGGGACTTTCCCGAAAAAGCTCTGTGTGCTGACATGCACGCCCACTCGTAGAGCACCATATGCCTGCCGTGTTCACACACGTTTCAGTCCAACGCACACGCACACACACCTTGACCTTTACGAGGAAATTCTCAAACTGAGAAATATTGGCTGCAAGGTTTATTTGAGGGTTATCAGGCAATAGAAAGTGTAAAACCCTGCTGCTCTCATCTCTGTTTTTTCACATTTTTTCCCCCTCATTCTGTGTGTGTCATATTCCCACGTTCCTAAATAACTGGTGTTACGAACACTAGTTTTTTCAGAAATGAGGAATCATCATCATTTGGCACGGCTGAGGTCAAAATACTACAATACCCATGAGCTGCTGTTGCCATGGAGAAAAAGTCAGTGAAATCTGCACCATTTTTGATTAGTATCATATAATCAAAAAGTTGTTTTTTTCCATTTTTGCTTCTGTTAAAGTTTCTTCTGTTCGAGGGGGAGAGTCTTTACTTGAACCAAGGGTCAAAGGACCGGGGTTGTTGTTTATATTGAACACATCGACAGATTTTAAACCCACATGGTACCGAGCTATATACTGTAAATAAACCTGACTTGACTTGACAGTACTTCCCCACAAAATAGTGGAGCAGAAGAGTAATGTAAAATGAAGACAGAGCCCAGAGCTGTGAATGTTTGCACTTTGCAATTGGTGTCGCTCGGTAGCAAATTCAAAACGCTTTATTCTTGCAGATGAGAACAAAAATTGTTGCTGTGTTCAGTCAGACAATTCATGTGCAAGTGATGATTATGTAAATGTAGAATATGAACAGCAAAGGTTATTGTTGAGGCTGTGACTTTAATCCCAATCACAACCGGAGTGAGCGGAGCGACGACACTAACTTCCTGTCGAGTGGAGGACAGATTGAAGCCACAGGTGGAAATTTGAGGTACTTGTACTTTTACTTGAGCATTTCCATTTTATGCAGCTTTATACTTCTACTGCACTACATCTCGGAGGCAAATGTTATACTGTTTACGCCACTGCATTTGTCTGACAGCTTTAGTTCCTTTTCAGATTACATCCCCTTCCTCCAGTGGAAACCACGTATCTCCAAATGTGCTGATCTTGAATGTTTGTGATTAACTGAAGGATGAAACATCATCGAAGTTTGACTTGTAGTATTTCCACACTGTGCTGTTAGTACTTGGCTTTAAAGGATCTCAACACTTCTTCCTCTACTGGGTTCTGCTGTCGTGGTTAAAAAGGTGCGTTAGATTTATGCTGCGCTGAAGGCAGTATAATATGCAGTTCCAGACTCGAGTGTGACTGCTTGCAGATGTCGCTTCAATTCTTTAATTCATCCTAAACTGGCCTCAGAATCTTAAAGCGAACTGGATTAAGCTGCAGTTTGTGTTTTCGCTCCTGCTCCCCCCCCCCCCCCACCACCGTCGCATTTGCCACACAGAGCTGCTGAACACGCCTCCATCACTGTTGATAAATGATAATATTGAACCGCGGCCCAGCCTTTGTAATAGGTTCTCTGTCATAAAACTGCTGTGTACTGTCTCTATCACAAATAATGGCCTTCACTCTGTTTGACGAAGACAATGCTGGAATACCCACAAAGATTTGCGGCCAGGGCTGACTGTTTGATGAGGAGCGATTTGCAGGGCTCAGCGATGAGCTTCCTTTAAACCCGCAGGGCCTCGACTTTGGTCAACACACAGAAATCCCTGTTAAAATACTGTCCAAGAGAAAAGGTCCAACTCTCTCTGAAGTGATTACAACCTGTCTGTTCCGTAAGCAAGGCCACAGAGACCGAGCCAGACGAGACTGGGACGAGGAGTGGAGCGAGAGGAGTCTACGCGAAAACGCAGCTGGATACGAGCCCTCGTGATCAGCCGAGGTGAGCAGCGCGTGCACTGGGGATTGAACTTTGATCATGACAGGATTAAGCTTGAAACTGTAATGTGTTAATCACACAGACACTGATCTGGCAGCGAGTTAAAAGAAGCTGTGCATTAATGAGTCAGTAAATGATAGATGTGGCCAAAGAGCATAATGAGAAATTATGAAGCTATCAAGGACAAATAAGACACAGACACGTTGGATAAAAACTGTATTTAATACGTTTAGAGGCCGGGAATCCGTCGAAACAGGGGAGTAGAAAAGCTCTTTTTTTTCCTCTTTTTTATCGAAATATATATTTTTGGGATTTCTGAGTGTGTTTGAAATGTTACACTGCTGTTTCAATCATCAACAGCAGAAGCCAAAGTCTCAGTTCTGTTCACAATCACGTTTTGGGGTGTAACGCATGATACAGTCTCTAAAAAACAGATGAATTTCAAGACAATATGCCACGAAATTGTATTTACAAGGTCTCTGCATTGACTTTTCGCTCTTGAGCTGGAAGATCAGTTCTGTACGTGACTGACTAGAGGATTAAGGCTCCAGCTTTCCCATGTCGTAGACGGAGGATACATAGTATACACAAGGCTTTGAGCTCACAATCCATACATATCCAAGTTCAAATCTCATAAATTCCTTCACATCCCCACCAACAAGGGCGTGGAGCACCTCCTCTCTGGACTCAGTCCTTTAATTCTGGTGGAGTCTGTAGTTCCCCGAGCCACATCGAGCCGAGTCCTGGTTGTCGGTCTTCTCTCGGTGCTGAGGAAGACCGCGAGGAGGAGGAGGAAGAGTGAGGCCGCCGGTGCAGGAGGACGCAGCAGGGTCATGACGGGAGTCTCTCAGGACTGTTTGAGGCGTTTTCGCGGGGGGCCGATGAAGGGGCACTGGGCCGACGCCAGAGAGTGATAGGCCTCTGCGACCAGGTGGGGGTGAGAGAGAACCATGGACTTCCAGCCCGACGTCTCCATCACATCAGCTGCGTGACTGAGAAGAGGAAGGAAAAAAGAGGAGGAAAAACAAAAGAAGTTTTAAAAATCAGAAGTTAAACGCAAAAGCAAACAGACTAAGTGCCCACATAAACCAGTTTGTCTAAAGCTCGGGATTGCATGACTCCATCTGTGTGCACTGCAGCTCTGAGGCATTAAGGATTTGTCATACCAGCTGGCAGGGCTGTTATTTACTTTCTATATTTTTAAATATTTAACCCCAGAGGTCGCTTTGAGAGAAAAACACACAAATAAAAAGAAACAGTCAAAGATCATAAATATGTGAGCATCTGTGGAAAAGAATGTTGAGAAGTAGCTCATATCATATCATATC
>JAPQRN010000026.1:18808050-18819082 GCA_037367275.1 Coranthus polyacanthus
GTCTGGGTTCAGCGCAGAACAGATCTAGTCGAACAAACAGAGACAGACATGTTCATTTAAGTTCAGCAGGTGTGTGTCTCATTTGTGAGAAAGATATGACCCGTTGGCCACACCCTGCTGTCTAAATAACCATCCATCTGTCATTGAAAAACCCACCTCAGTCGCCACGAAGGCCATCCCTGCACGTGGCAGCTTTACGAAAACTGGTTCTCATTATATGATAGTTATGTGTCGCAGTAAAATGAACGTCTGGTTGAGTTGTGCAACGACGGACCACTTTTAAGGAAAACACAATGCTTCATAGTCTACCAAGATCTGCTGCACAAAATGTGTTTTACTTACAGTATACTGTATGTATGTATGCAATCAATTTGCTTTTGATTAAAGCTGCAGGAGCTGAAACACACACCTTCCTCCTGCAGCTCTGTCCTCTCCATCCAACTCAAAAGACCAAGCATGAAGATAGGTGACCTGACGCCGCTTTTCCAAGCTTCCGTGTCGAGCCACGGATTAGAACAGTAGAGTCCCGTCTGACATAATCTTAACAGTGTTGAGTAATTACAGCTGTCAATCACACATTAACCCCACCACCGCCACCGCCACCGCTGCCACCGCCGCCGCCGCCACCGCTCTGAAAACCCCTACGAGCAGCAAAACCTCTACAGAGTTTAGAATTCTTGTTTCCTCTAAGGCCACTTGAATTACAACACGCTGAAAGGTAATTATGGATTTTTTTGTCCAACGACACAAAAAACTATCAAGCGCCGCGGCTTTAATATTTTGAGGAATTTCTCTAAGAGTTAAGAAAAAAGAGAGAAAAACTCTCCCCAGCTCTGTTGGCATAGCCACAGTCCAACAGCAAGTTTTAGAAATCGCCGCCTGCAAACAGCAAATTGCCAAATTGGTCGTTCTGTTGCCCAGTGTAATAATCCCACTTCAATACTTCAATAATAAAAACTGATAACAAGGTTGGTTGAACATATTTTAGGTAACAGATTTTGTTTTTGATTGCCTCTCTACGTGACCACAAACATCCACTTACTCAGTCGCAGGTAGATAGGCGTACATGTGTAGCTCAGCTCCTCTAATTAGGTAAAATAAAAATAACACTGACAGACTAATGTTTGCAGAAGAAATTGAAACTCCACATTTGTACGGTCAGGTCACATGTAGCAGCTGAGGAAAGGCTGCCAACGGTTCCTCATTTTAGAAAGTGATTAAATGGTGTTGAAAATACAACATGACGCAGTAAAAAAGTCCTTCACACCTCACCCATTTTAACCATTTCTTTGCCGTTGATTTGCACCACGGAGATCCCGATGTTTCTGATTAAATTGGTCTTTCACTCAGTTTGAGTTTTCTCGGATAAGTTACACTTTGCTGTTGACAGATTATCATTGAGCTATTTTACTCCACACTTCACTTACAGGAACCACTAACAAAAAAGGAATATAGTATTGATAATTATCTTTTCAATAGTGAATGATTAAGCCTGTCACAATAATTACATAATCACCATATCACAATTACTTGTGACTATTTTACATAATCGTGGTAATTGTCTCCATCTCACCTGCATAAAAACAGTCAGGAGAAACAAAGAGAAGTAACATATGTTATCATTATTCCCACCTCGTTTACATTTGTTTGACTGTTGACTCTTATCATCTCCCCATACTGTTCCTGCAGCTCATTCAATAGAGAACAAGCGCTGCAAACAGAAATATAATTAATTTTACATGTTTCAAAATGATTATTCTTCATAAGGTGTGTGTAGATAATTAAACTATCATTACGCTTATACTACAGTGGTGGCATAAAGCAAACAGAATAGACAATAATATTATTAGTTAGTTATTTCTATGACAATGAACTGTCGACGTAAGTTTCAATATTGTAATGATGTAAGATTATCTGTGTTTTACGAACAGCTGTGCTTTCTTTAGCCCAGAACAGTCAAACTCATTTTGCTTGATGCCACCAAACCCAACAAGACGCTCCTTCAAAGTTTCATTTCCAACAGAGTACGGTTGCGATTCAACAACCACAACACTTTTCTTTGACGATGGAGAAGATCGTGAGGTCAGTTTGAAGGAGAGTTCATCAAGACGTGGTGCTGAGAGAATCCCAGTGCACTCACACTAGGCTATAATTAAGTTACAACCAATGTTAATGATGTGAGTGTGTCGTGGTGAAACTACAACGTACTGCTACTAATTGCATTTTGGATACTGTGTGTGCTTACCTTCATGTTTCATTCAGGCTATAAATGTGAAAAACCTGGGGAAAAATATTACTCTGTTACATTACCAAGGTCGGAAGTGAAATTTAAAAAAACAATACAGGCTAAGGTTATTATGATTTTGTATTTATCTGGACCTTTAAATTGCAGCCTTCTAAGATTACATAATTGCACAGGCTGATACAGCGATTACGACTGTGATTCAATTAAGTATTCGCCGTTCTAATCTGGCTCATAGGATGTTCTCAGCTGGATTAAGTGTCAGGATTGTCATTCTCCTTCCTTCTCTGTTTCGTACTGCGTTGAAATCCCCCCTCGCTACGTGAAACAACAACAACAACCTCCGAGCTGCAGCTACACACTGAAAATGGCAAGTTTTGACAATGACACACGTCTTTTTATGTGTCGTTTTCTATTGTGGGGATTTAGTCATTTTAACGCTACGACGTGGTTCCTCATGTGCTCAAGTTCCACCAAAAAAAAATTCTGACCCGACACTGTTTTGCAAAAGCCCTGCCACTGCGTCCTGCGCTCAGCGCCGCCCAAGACGAGTTTGTTTCGTTTTAAAGAACCAGACAAACAACCCAGAGAACTTCTACTCCTATTCCAGAACAACGGTGGATGGTCTGTCTCCAACACTGATAGGTCTGGCTTTGCGAGACTACAGCCCTTCCAATTAGTATGACTTTATGAAAAATGTGCTACGCTTACAAATCTACGACTGTACAGATCATCATTCTCAAGTTTCAGTGCTGAATTAAAAACATCTGCTATGGTAACTTGCAGGATGATCTGTGTCCCTCGCTGGTGATGATGATGGTTTGTTTTTGAGAACAGACGGCTGTTGCTTTGCTTTAGAAGCCGCTGCCACAAGGGATTGTGGGACAGCATTATCTACTTTCTTTCATGGTGGTCCAATGTGCTAAAGGAGATATGACAGGAAGCACTGAAGCACCTTTCCTTAGAGAATTCAACCAGCTCTTATCGTGGCTGCCTTTTAGATACTTCAGGTCATTTCACTCAGTTAGGAACCTCTCAAAGCAAAAGAAGACTATTCGACTACATCTTAAATCAATTCAACAGTGTTCTCATTTTCCTACAGAATGACCAGGAGCTCTTTGTAACAGAGGAAACCCAGCCAGTGGTCAACAGTCATCCAAGTGAGGCTGCCTGCGGCCATGTTGACATATGTGGCGGTATCTGTTAGCAAAATTCAAACAAAATGGTTAGCATAGTAGAAGTTTGGTTATCATTTACAACATTACCTGGATTATATCTGCGCTGTTTTCAATCAAACCCACTCTATTAGTTTGTGGATTTTCTACCAGTTATGTTGCTGCTGCTTGAGAAGAACAAAACAAATGTATTCATAAAGTTAATTACAAATTTAAAAGTTAATTACAGAAAAGGAACGGCAGACACTGCACAGTTATGTATCATGACTTCATCATAGACTTGATTATCTGTTAAACTCACATATTAAATGAAAACTTGAAACCGGGAAGGTAAATAATACATTACATACTTAATCACACACTTCATACGGCACCTAATACGAGGTGCTTCTGCATTAGCGAAGGAATGAGACAAATTATAACCTAAACAGTAACTCCAGTATTTTCATCAAAGCCCCACAAACACAGCTTAATGGATCCGTGATCTTTAAACATGTCGTCCAACCCCCCCAAGCACAAAACTCATCACCAGCTCTTTATAATGCATGACTCGCCATCCACTCTCCAGCCGGCAGAGTAAACAGGCTCCGTGTCACAGGCTCCCCGGCTTATTTAAACTCTCCTCCCTTTTCTTTTGTATGAAAAATCAAAAAACACTCATAGTCTATAGTTAGAAGACGGTGGTGCATTATTTGTAAAAAGCGTCCTCGATGGAGTCACTTCAGATTCCAAAAAGCTCATGTACAGGGCGTACGTTAAGCATGTTAAGCTGTGGCGGCATCGCACATGTCAAACACAAAAACAGAGAAAACTCAGTCTGTGTTTTCTCTCACATATAATATCCAACATGCATTAACTGCTTCACTAAATCACATAAAAAGAGGAGGTTTGGCACCAGAAACGCGTTTCTCAGAAGGAAGACAAAGTATAATCCTGAACAGATTTGAAAATACAGGGTTTTCTCTTGGTTCATGAAGAGAAAACGTAGATGCTCTGACGTCATTTGACGAAAAACAAAGCATTTTTGCAAAACTTTTGGACCGATATTATTACTTTATTTAGAAAATAGCTCAAAGAAATGTGAAACAAATAACAGACAGCCCCCACTTATTTCCAGAAAAAACAAATACGGTCTAGTATGGCATCTTTTCACAACAGAGTGGAAGAGAAATCTCAGCAGAGTTATTGTTTCTTCAGTTTCGGTGATGTGCAAAAACCCTGAGGTCTTAAAAACGGTAGGGAAAACCTTGAAATATATACAGCAGGGGTCATCAACTACATCTGTCCAAGGGCCAGACTTTTTCTAACCGACACTGTGGGGCCAGACTTTGAAAAGAAAAATAGGCCTAAAGAGCAGCCGTTCACTGAGGAGTGATGGATAAAAACTGTAAGTATGGAATTCTACAACGCAGTCCTGATTGGCAGGAAATATTATTCTGAACTGGTTTTGATGATATTATAGTGTCTTGAATGGTTGAAATAATCATAATAAGCTGAATGAAGTTATTTCCATTTCATTTGTTTTGGAGGTTGCTTAAATATAGGGATTCAAAAAAATGCTAAATATCCTAAATACTGGAACACAATTTCTTCCTTCTCACATTTTCAAAATGTATTAGTATCTGTGCCCAGACGGGATGGCTTTGGTGGGCTGGATGTGGGCCGCGGGCCGCCTGTTGATGATCACTATAGCACAGACTAAAAGAAACGCAGCTGCTGCAGCCAAAGTAAGAAAGGAAAGCTGGCAAAAAAACTGCAGACCGCGTGAAAGTGTAAGTTAAAAGGCTTATCAATATCACTGCCCCATCATTAAGGCACGAGTAGATGCGGCTATAATTACAACTGTGTATTGTGTTAAATGAATGTGTTGCTTAGATGTATTCTCACGGTGTAGGACAATCTTAGTTTTATTCTTTCAGCTGCAACACTGGCACTGCTTAACGGACTCAGGGGCAAGTAACCGCAAAAACATTTATCTGTTCTCTCTCAAAACTCTTGTTCATGATCGGTTCATAAAGTTCAGGATGAATCACCTCTATCAGCTGTGTGGACCTACGTCCTACAAAAATACAGACATTCAGAACTCAGGACACACATTTACAGGTTTTTCAAATCTCTAGATCCACTGGGGAAAAATTTCACTGAGAAATTGTTGAAATAAATGCAATCAGCGTCATTTAAAGTAGAGTGAGCAACTCACAGGACGGGGGATTTGAGTTTGGTGGCAATGCTTCTGAAGGGACGGGTGTGTTTACTTCACTTTGTTTTAAATATCAACGTTCCCACTCAGGAATCACTTACTCCACCTTTAATAGATATTAAGACATCTCCTTAAGTGTTAATGATACTACAGTTGAGTGTTGTCTTTACATACGCAGTTACAACGGAAAAGGAAACGCTAATATCTCGGAGTGTTATACGCATTATATACTGTCACAGTATTTGTCATTTTTATTGATGTCGAGGATGGTTCCTTCCAAATTTTTCCAAACTTGCAAATCATCAGCGTCACAACAAAAAGCAGAGGTGTGAGAAAAATGAGACGGAAGATGAGGGAGAATAGCGAGGCTTAACACGCACTCAGCATAAAACCTGAGCACATGCGATTTTTGTCAAATGCAAGCTCAACGCTGAAAATCCAAAACGATGCCAAACCCTCAAGCAGCTCAACAGGTGACTGAGCTGATTAAAACTGAGTACAGCAGAATCTGATTCGGTCCTGACACCATTAAACAAACACAGCCCCGAATCCCAAAGCTATTAGACAAAACTCAAAAATAAACACAGCACTCGCTCTCCTCAAAAGAAAATAGCTCGAATCTCAGCTCCTTGAATTACAGGCTATTCCTTTCATCTCAGTTACTCCAAGTCACACTCATCTTACCCTTATTATTCAGCCTATAAAAGGGTCAAAGGTGGATCTAGTTGATCCGTAAATAAGTAGCTCTTTGCTACTGTAACTTCAGTGGATGGTAAAAAAAAAAAATCATTTACTGCAGGTTTAAACTTTCTCGGCTGCACCAACATTTTGAGTCTGAGGTCGTAGTCCACGCATTCATTACTCAAACAAAATCTGGTGTATAGGGTAAGGTATGCCTATAAGTGCAAAGGAGAACAATAACATGTGTGTGCATGAGTGGACTAATTAGGAGACTGTGACATATAAACAGGAGCAGCCACATTAGATGGAAAACACCACCATGTATGAAGAGCTGCAGAAACAAACTGTGAAAGAGTTTCAAAAAGCGTCATATGATCCAGACCAGTGGTTCAGTTTGCTCCTCAATCAGCAGCTCAGGTTGGATCTTACTGTATGAAATACTACATCTAATTTTTAAACCATGATGACGATGATGAAGAACCAGCTCTACCAACAGTAGTGGATAGAAATACGCATAAATTCACAATACGTTTGGACGGAAACCCATCCAAGTCAAACAGGTTTAGACGTTGGGAAGGCGCACAATGATCGAAAGTTCCCTCATATACATCAAAAGTAGAAAGAGCAGAAGGTACAGATATTTGTGTTAAAATGTAAAAATAAAAAAGTGTCACAAAGATACCGGTACTGTACTTCAACACAGTAAGGAAGTGTTTGTACTTTGTTATTTACCACCTCTGCTTTCAGCAAGCTGAAAACTAGAACCTGACTGTGGCGTTTCAAATTTAAATTTCTCCCTCGTGTAATCACACCGCTGTTAAAAGTGGTCATTTCAGCGTCTGGATGCAGGGAACCCGCTGTGTGCATTTGAATGGCAGTGCACTTCATACACAGGCTGCTGTCTGACTATTGACACAAAGGTATTTGGGTGAGTCTGCACAGACAGAAGCATATTTCATGCATGATTTGAAGTCAAGCTGCTGAAAGAGCGTTGTGGCCGGCGCCTCGATTCACATCCAAGTATGTTGTGTCTGGCCAACCTTGTTCGTACATGCACTTGTACAGACATAGACTCTCCATACACACACATGTACACACTCAGTATCACCAGCGGCAGTGAGCGTGAGCCTCTGCATGCTGTCTGTGAGAATGAGGCATTTGGGTCTCTTTTTAAGTAGTTTTGTTTTCTCTGCTGAAGATCACAGGCACTAAAGTGATAGCTCTGAGACTCAGAGGCCCTATCTAAACTGCTTGGACAAAGAAAATAAATAAATAAGCAGGCAAAGTTGCCAGTTTGTTCAACTTCTGCTGTCTTTACTCTAAGATAGCCAAGGGTTTTTGATGAAAAATAAAAGACCTGTTGAGGTCGCATTGTGCAAAACTGTTGCAACGGCAGTATCAATTAAAGGATCCTTTGTGTCTCGAACATTGGTGCCAACAAAATATCAGCAAAAATTCCATTGCAGGAGAAAAATTAGGCTTGTATGTGCTGCTTATTCTCTACTTATTCTTTGCCTAAAATCTGCATTTGTATTTTCAACTCTTCCAGTTGTTGGAAATACTTTTACTCCCACTTCTGTTTATCCAAAAAAGAGAGCTATATACATATATTTTTGCTCATTTTCCAGCACTGAAAGATTGTTTTTGCCTTCCCCTTTTTCCTACACAAACCCAAATCTCTTTGTATCCTTTCTCCCCATCCTCTCTGTGTCTCTTCCCACCTTTGCCTCTTTATTCTGTTCTGAGAGCTGTATATGTGTGTGTGTTGTTCAGTGTGCAGGGAGGGAGCAGCTGGAGCATCTGCAGTCGTCTCCTCTGACAGCAGCACGGCATATGGCAGGGCCCTGTGAAGGATGGGTGCTGTCACCCGGCAAAGTGCTTACCCACCGATAGGAGAGGCAAGCCGCACTAACACCATGAGGAAGAGGAGGAAACAGCTGAACATCAGCACCCCACTCATTTATCCTCCCACCACCACCCCGCCAAGAGGGACACTGTGGAGGAGCCTTAAAGGAACGACCTCCGACTGGCTAGTGGTGGCCAAGATTACGATAAATTGCATCAAAGATCGTCTGTGAGCAGAAGATAAAGCAATCAAGTAAAAACAACTGCTAAGCCCATAAGCCTTTTATGTCTCAAACAGAGCAGAAACATGCCTCGCTGGTTACCGTACTGTACATTTTAATATGCAGTGAGCAGCGGTGGAAGACGTATTCACATCCTTAAATGAACGTAGCTGTGAAAATACTGCACTGCAAGTACAAGTTCTGCAAGATGTACTTAAAGCATGAAAAGCAAAAGCAGTCATTGTGCAGTAAAAATGCTCTTTCAGTTTTTTACAGCAATGCATCACATTCTATAAGATCATCATATGTTTGTAGCGTCGCTGTCCTGTGAGAACCACGTATCTCTGAAATGTAAAAGACCTGTTTTCAGTTTATTTAACTTAAAGGTCCAGTGTGTCAGATTTAAGGGGGATCTGATTATGGTTTCATTAGTGTGTAATCATTCAAAAATAATAATGCTGTTACCTTAGAATGAGTCGTTTATATCTACAGAGGGAGTGGCTCCACGGAGTCCGCCATGTTGCGCCACCAACGGACTTCCTCTTCCCCCTTTTTTCCATCTCGTAGCCGATGGCATCCAGCGTTAAGGTGCATTATCATCACCTACTACGTTTGAGTGTGGACCAGAGTTAATATCCCCTTCACTAAAACGCCCAGAACGGACACAACAAACACTGACTCTAACAAGGGCCTCTCAGATTTTTTGTGGCCACCGTAGGGGAGGGTGAGGGGGTACTGAGATGCTAGATGTCACTAAATATTACAAACTGAACCTTTAAGAAGGAGATGGAGAACTGTCACAATACTTCAGTTCATCACCAACATTCAAAATCAACATATTTGGAGATACATGGTTTTGACTGGACAGGAAGGAGGTGAAAAACTGTAAAAGGAACTAAACCTGTAAGACAAATGCAGTGGAGTTAAACGTCCAATTTTTGCCTCTGAGCTGTAGTGGAATTGAAGTATAAAGCAGCATAAAATGGTAATAAGTAAAGTACGATCTGTACTGGAGGAGTACGAGTCTGCACGAGCCCAGATTTTGCGTTACAAGCTTTGAACTCGCGTTTTAGGCCTTTGATGTGAATTAACCCGAGATGCAGTTGTAAAGGTAAAAAGATCATCAGAATTCTTTCCTTAATCCCACTTCACAATTTTAGAGGACCTGAAAAATAATCAGCAAATTGAAACTCTCTTTACGGTTTCCCTCTTACCTAATGAAATAAAAAAGTGTAAAAGGATATCACCCAAATGTCATTTTCAATTTCAGTGACTCGAATAGAAAGACAATAAAATCAATGTCAATCCAGTGATTAAGAGCTGTCATTCATTCTCTGCATACTCTGTGGAAATTGTTGTAGAGACGGGAATGTTCAGCCTGATTATAGCTGAAAGAAAAATAACACGGGCCGTTTCTGCTTTTGAAACCGACGCTTATATCCATTTAGTTTTGATCCCAAATTGCATATGATTAGTTCTGAAAACACCATTTTTCCCTTCAAGTTAAAACAGTGTTGGGCATTACTTTTATGAGCAACCTCAAGAAAGGCGTTTCACAGCGCTATCAAAACCTTTGTGTTGTCATTACTCTTCTTAACATCCGTCTCATGTGAATTCACACTGGGTAATGATCTCTGTTATGACATAAAAGTGGACAAGCAAGCAATCCAGCGATTATGACATGATACGCAACATTTAATATGTGTCTGGCATTAGTCAGTGTCAGCCAACAGATAGTTTATCAGTGTTTCTTTACCCGACATAAAATACAGATCAAGTGTAGCCGATGGATTGTTACAGCAGCGTTAGCATTTATACTGTTTAGTTGATAAAACAAGCAGGTAAAAAAAACAAAACTGAACTGAAAACTATAACTGTTAATATAATGTGGTTAAATAAGTAAAAGTTAAATGGTATTAGATGTAAAAGAAATGTAGATTTTCTGAGTTTGACGATCAACTACTTGTTGCGTTGAGACTGTTTTCATATCGACCGATGAGATGATGTTTGTCCCGTCTTTGACTGTTTCTTTTTGCTTACGCTTGTCAGGCGTGTTTAGTGCTGTCGTACTCAGGTTTGGACTTTTTCAAGGTCTCAGACTCGTCTCAGTCTCAAAGAGGACTCGGAATTTGACTCCAAGATCAGTCAAGACCACAACCGCACAACTGATTTATTTGTTACCATCATTACTGTGATTTGATGTAAAACTTCCTGCTTCAAATGCAATCAGTGACTTCACTCATTCCTAACTTGAAATCTTTGGAGAAGAAGCTATACATATTAGGCACCTATGCATATATCCTGTACGTTTCAGTTCCTTTCCAGTTATTTGCTACTTTGCTAGGTGTGCAGGCTACCTAAGTTAGCATGTATAGAGGGATGTAGCTAACGCAGTGCTAGCTTTGTGAGAGATTGAGGTTTGTGGTCAACAGTGTTGAGACATTCAGGCCACATGAAGCTAATATACTGTATACAAAGTTACTTCACATCAACATTAGCTAATGTCAGCTGTGTCTTACTCAACCACTCAGTCTTTCCCATATTAGATGCTAAAGAAAAACATCCCCCCCTTTTTAATCACCTTACTGTAAAGATCATTGAAGTTATCGTTGCCCTTATTGTGTATCTGGTCTGGTCTCGACTCAGATTCGTCCTGCCTTGGTCTTGG
>JAPQRN010000026.1:18819182-18830148 GCA_037367275.1 Coranthus polyacanthus
CAGCAGCAGCAGCAGCAGCAGCAGCAGCAGCAGCTCTCCCGCTCTATTTCTGGCTGACTTAAGGTGGACCGTTGTGTTTCTTCACTTTTCAGCAGCCAATTTAACATGACTGACAGATAAGTTTCACTATAAACTTCTCCCTTCCAAAACAACCCCTTCTTTTCCCTTTAGTCAATCAAAACAGACTTCCAGAGTTGTAACCTTTACAGCATCCGTCGACACGACTCTGCCTGCAGGCGAACCACGACAGCACAAACTTGGCGAGATTTTCCGGCAGCTGTAGGACGCTACACGTCTATCTGGTTTTACTCCAAAAACTGTCAATACGTCTGCGTTATCTATAGCACGAGCAGCCATAAAGTCTGACCTCAGAGCAGGAGGACGTTACCTCCAGGAAACGAGCGAGTGGAAAGAGAGAAAGGATTTAACCTCTTCAGAGCAGCAACGGTGAAAACATGTCTCATCCATGTTGAGCTCTTTCACGACCAACATCTAAAATAAACCCTCCGTCTTAGGCCTGTGTGACCTGACCAAAACCTCATATCCCGATAATTTAAAGAAAACGTTCAGAGACGTCTATTTCTCATTACATTTTAAATTACATGTCACATTTTTTTTTTTTTTTACTTTTGTGCACATGTTCAGTTAAGCGTATAAAATATAAAATATTCATGTACAATTTAAAACAGGTAAATAGAAACCACATCAACCTACAAAAAACAAATAATTACATGCCTAAAATGTGAATATGGTTCTCAAAGTAGTGAGCTTGCTTCCATAAAGGCGGAGGCTTTACCTCCCTAGGCGTTCAACAAATAGATAGATGAGGTTTTTTATCCTTTCAACTATTGGCTTTATAAACAAATGTGCTTTGGTTTGGGAATAGCTGTGGGTGTGATTCGACCCCCTTCCATTTTTTTAAATTTTCTACTTATTTAACTACTTATTTATTCTACTTTTCTACTGATTTCTGCGATTGTGTGTGATTTCAGAGTTTATTTGTGTAGGTGTGTTTTTATTGTATCGATTATTAGTTGTATATTTCATGAAGGGCTGTATGTGAACTAAACTGTCCCTCTGCTCTACTGTACCTTTGTGTCTCATTCCCATATGGTTGCCAAGTTTAATTTTACACACACGCCTGTCAAGACTCAGGCAGTCAAGACTTTAAAGGAATTTATTAAAAGGTGTTTTACGGTGAAATGGAAGTTGTCACTATATTGACGTGTGACTGCAGTGAATAATTTCCAGCGAGAAACACGATGTCTACACTTACAGACTGTTTTACAGAGGAACGTGGTGTTGATTACTGGACACAAAAGTGTTTTTACCAAACGCTGCGATGTCACAACGAAGCTTACCTTTGACTTTCTGGATATAACATGTCACCGTGTCAGTGCTTCGTCCAATGACGTTTTGTGAAGTCACAGTGACCTTGACCTTTGACCACCGAAGTCTAATGACTTCATCTTTGACTCCAAGTGAACATTTGTGCCACATTTATAGAAATTTCCCGAAGGTGCTCCTGAGACGCAACGTTCCGGAGAATCGTACAGACAACCTGAAAGCATTACATCCATCGCAGGCGTGGAGGCATAAAGACAAATTTTTGGTCGTATTACCCAGCGCTAGTATAAAATGATTTTTTCACACAACATATATTATCATATCACATAGTTCTATCCAGTATCATCTTTATTGTATTATCACTTTTTTCAATTCTTCACCCCTGTTGCTCAATGCCACCCATTGTGCCCACTTTTCCTGAAAAGGCCTTTTTCCATCAGTCACTTCCCAGCATGCCTCCTTCCCCTTTTTCTTTATCTCTCTCTGTCCCTCAAGCTCTCGTTTGACAGCCAACGCAGCACCTTTAATGGGAGCTATCTCCTCATTAAATACCTGCAGGTATCTGCAGAGCTGTGGCAGGGATGGAGCGAGAAAGAGAGATGGAAACAAAGAGGGAGAGAGTGGCGGCTGGTGTTGTTCAGGCCCTCTCTGACATGACATATAGCCAGATTCCCTGTGCTAAACCTGAATTACTAATGTCTCCAGAGGCAACTCAACTGAGCACCAGGAATCAAGGGTCAGGAGGAGAGGTCCAACCAGCACCCCCTCCCACAGTGATCTGGCTCGTCCTCATAGCCTCTTTGACACTCTGCTACAAAGAGAGAGGAATAGAGACGAAGGAGGGCAAAGAGGGAAGAAGTAAAAGTAGAGAGGCTGAGCAGAGAGAGGCAAGAGACACGAGGGAGAGGCGAAGGTGGGGTAAGAGGGAAAAAAGTAAGAAGCCGTGATGCTCAAAGTGGGAGGCTGCGAGAGATGAAAGAAAAAGGGAAAAGAGGAGGAGGAGACTGGGGCAGAATGAGAGATAAGATGGAGGCGAAAAAGAGGAAGTGCGGGAGATGAGAGAAGCGAGAAGAGGGAGCGAGCCGGGCTCTGGGGCGATGGGGCTCTCTCAGATGCAGGACGGGACCATCTGGACGAAAGCAGAGCCAGGTCTCTGACGGTAAACACTGGGCTTCACTTTCACATGGAAAAAGACCAGGCAAAGAGATTCAAACACCCTTTCCACTCTTACTTACCAGCAATCACCCGCCAAACCCCACCCAGTAGCCGTTTCAGCCATCCGTCGGGCCCATGTGTCGGTGGAAAACACGATTGGCAATCTCAGTGTTTACTGCACACAACATCCCACTTCAAGACCAGTTCTCTTCATATAAAGTGCTGTCTTCTAAGTTGTTGTGAACTGATGTTACAATACTAGTATATGTGTATAAGTGCTTGCCTTGCTAAAAGAATGCAGACCTCTCAGGTCATCTGGGGCTGTTCTGCTTAAGGTTTGTCAAGTTCAAAAAAATGGTAAAGCTTAGTTTTTATCCTACAGAAAGTTGGAGGAAAACCACTTTCACACTTGAGACAAACTTTCAAAGCTATAATATGTAACAATTCCACATTAAAATACCTCAAAAAGACCAGGCCTATGTTATATGTTTTGTCGACATTTGTATTCAAATGATAATATAAGAAATAATAGAAATATTACGGTTTGTTTTGTTTCACTTGTCAATGGCGACATTATCTATAAGTTAACTGCAGCTATTTCATTACAATTAAATTAAATTATGTGATATAAGTCACTGAAAGGAATGTGAATAAAAATGCACATGTGTACATTTTTTGCATTTTTAGCATCAACCGTAGGAGAGGGTGAGACAACGGGTATTCAGTTGGTTGCAATCTGAAACTTCACCACTAGATGGCACTAAATATTACACACTTGACGTTTAAAGTGGGTAGAAATCAGGCAGAATTTGAAAATACGCAGCTTCTCCTGCAGCTCTTTCCGCTCTGTCCTAAAAATAAACTGAATATGAAGATGGACGACATGTAAGTGAAGCCACGTTGCTTCTATAAAGAGTCTGCACAGTAGAGTCACGTCTAAAGGAGTCTTGACTGGTCACTACACCCGTCAATCACCTGCTTTTATATCCCGCCTCAGACCTGTGAGTGGACAAAATCTTCCAACACAGGCGAGTCTTTTTCAAAGCCTGTAAAAAAAAAGCGATGAGGACGTGCAGACGACTAGTTTCCTCTGAAGCCACTTGAATTACAATATGCTGAACGGTTATTATAGAGTCAACTACTGAAACTTTAATACCTTCGTCTGTAAAAATGATTCCAACATCATTTGATTGCCCAGATTTTCATCTGCAGTGATATTAGAAACAACAACTCCAATGGTCCTATGCTGCTTCACAATGCAATCTACTATTACATCTTTTGTTATGGTTTTGATTTAGAGTCTCTCAGTCTCCTACACACCGTGTTGTTCCTCCAGTTTAAGAAAACGGTAAAGATTATTCTACAAACACTTGGAGAAAACTTCCTTCAGACTTGTGACAACTTTTTAATCTCAAATAAAACACAGAAAATGTTCTCTGCCTGTTTTATTGTCTACCTTCTACTCTCACTGAATGTTTTTCTGTTGTACAGTTTTTATATTACGCTCAACGATCTTACAATGTGCTTTATAAATCAGGTTTGCCTTGGCTGGCTTGGTATTATCAGAGTGTGATAATTACCACAGTACAACGGATCTATACGGGGGAGGACGTGGCCACTGAGGACTTGAACCGAGAACTTCACCTCCTCCCCTTCAGCATCGGGCGTGAATTCAGTGAGAGAGGACTCTTCAAGGTAACTAAGCCCCTCTCTCTGTTGCAGCTCCTTCTCTACAACAAACAGTCTCATCCTCAAAAATACGTCCCAACGAGACGCAAACACACACAATATATGCATAAGACACTCCTACACACAGACACACACTCGCTCGCACACAGCTCTACCCCGATCCCACATGGCTCTGAGAAGCTGCACTGCCCCTCCTACCCCTCTGTCAATAAGCCCAGTTTGGAACCACTTTAAACAGACTTGCACATTGCTCCGCTACAAAAAGGGAAAACTTCAAGACATGCTCTCCTCCATACCCGCAGGGTTAATTAGAATTGTTTTAAACAGCCACTGCCATGCTTTTTAAACATTTATGGGTGCATGCATTACAACGGAGGCATTAACATATCCAGAAAGTTTAACCTCTTCTCTGCTCCCTGGCTCCATTATGAGGAGCAGAGGGGAACGAGAGAGAGGACAATTGACCTCTGCTGCCCCCTGTGTTACAGCTGAAAAACAACAAGGGAATTTTCAATGAGGAGCAGCAGCCAGCTTCGGATCAGAGGAATCAGAGCCAAGCCACCATGCCGGCTGAATGACAATCAGCTTGTATGTTAGTGATGAGAGGGAGATCTAAACCCAGAGGCAATGTAGTACCAATAAAAACATACATTATTCACTAACGGGGACATACAATGAGCAGTAACTTGAATAAAAGGCTGAGTAAAACAGGGCTTACGCTTGTGATCACTGCAAGACAAAACAACTAATACAGATTAGAAGAAGATTTGATATTTTAACATTGTTTCTCATTTTAAACAACTTGGAGGCAGACACATCCGGTTGTATTTTGATATCGATGATTTACGGCATCGATAAGCATTTGTTGATATTTTCTGATCCTTGTTGTATTAATTGCATCACGTTTGTATGTGTGTATTTATGTATGTGTGGCTGTAACCCTGTCTGAAGCCTTGTTAACTGTGCTGCCGCCTTCCTTTGGTAAAAGAGATTTTTAAGCTCAATGAGTCTGGTTAAGTAAAGGTTAAATAAAAATAAATTATTTTTAGATTTTAGTCAAATTAAATATTCTTTGGCAATCCAAGTAGTTCTTCCAAAGCACACGTAATCCATCAGCATGATCCAACTAATCACAATTTTATTTTTAAAGTTGAATCACAGAATATGTTTTTTTGATTGCAATGATGAAATTATCTTATTTAATCATAACTATTTTGATTCAGCAGCATAATGAGGATTATCATTGTTGAATGTGCAGCCAGTTCTCTGTTTTTAGGGGCATATTAAGAACTGGATGAACTCTGTTTTACAAATAACGGGGGATGGGAATCAAGAAGCGGTTCCAAATTGCACGATGCATTGGAATCGTATTCCTTTTATCAGTGCTGGCATGTTTTTCTGACAGTTGCACATTGCATAACAATGACGTCAAACTCATGCATCAATGCCGCTGGAAATGTGCAACAAGAAGGAGTCATGACACAGAGGAAGAAACAGTCCGAAGTGTGGCTTCGTATCACAAACGAAATCTTGGCCAAAGTGCTGGTTGTAAAGTTTGTAAAATGATGACAAACGTGTAATATATTTCACGTATTTGACACTAAAAGCATAAGCGGCACAAGTCGCACAAGCCTCTACTCTGTGTCTATGCTGTGTTCAGACTCTGAGAAGAAACCCGTGTAGGCCTACTTTTCCTCCACACAGAAAAGAGAGATAAAAAGGGAATCTATATGGAATCAGACCGAGCAGCAGAATCAATAATGGCTTTGGCATCAATAAAATTTTATCAACTGCCGTCCCTTCAAATAACCTTATCTTAGATAACGTGAATCAACTGCATGAAGTCCTACCTCGCAGAAAAGTGTCAGTTTGTCGTCCGGCAGCAGCCCGTTGGCTTCGTCCAACAGGAAGTCCCTCCTTATGAACTTTTTGAAACCCCAGTCCTTGCCCTGGACAAACCGGTACGCCCTCTGGCTCTCTGGAAAGAGAGAACACACGGACAAACAAGGAGAAACAAGATTATTTGGAGACTTTCACAACGTGATTAAGCTCCGCCTGTGTGAATGTGTGTGCGAAAGAGAAAGTTTGTTATGAGTCATGGCCATAAGCGGCGGAGGAACAATGGCGAAAGAGGCTGGGTGCAGGAAGTATTGCCTGCAGGGAGCTTTTAACACTTCAGAAGAAAAGAGAATCTCTCTCTCTCTCCCTCCCTCTTTCGCTCTCTCTATCCTCTCGCTGCCACATAAAGACTAGTGGTAAACATGAGACTGAACTGCTGTGCCTCTTTGGACAAGAAGTGAGAAATTGCAGGGATCAAAGCAGTCCAATTATCATGTGTTTATGGAGTGCCAATTATCTCTGACAGTGGCAGGAAGGATTCTCAGTTGCACTACAAAGACTCAGGAACAGGTTCTGGAGTTGTTGTGTGCACCATCGTCACACTGTGGGGGCGGTCGCAGCTATCTCCAGTCACCCTAACAGTCACAAATGCTCACGCACAAAGGTCAGAAGATAATGGCCGCGGACTACGACCGCTGCAGAGATCACAGCAAATTAAAGCTAATTGCAAATAGAAAGGAAGCAACACAAATTCTGCAAATAACCGGGGCTTTGTTGGAGGGATGTAACACCATTCTGTGGAGGAATTACATCACTCGCCATTTTGTTAATGAGAAGGAAATGCTTCTTTAGGCACCGCTCAAGGATTTCCACTTGTACGCAGTCAAGTGGAGGGACTCTCTGTGTTTCTGCTTGTCCATTTTTGAGGCATTGTTGTCTATTTCCTTCATCTGGCTTTATGTCTGATGTTATGCGTTGTTGTGGAAGGGTTAAAGGGCCTCAAAACTCTCCGAAAAATGCACCCTAATCCAGAAAAGAGGCACTTGAAGCCAATTCAGCTTTTCATTTCTCCCCAGACATCCTCTTGTTGATTCTCACTGTGAAACACAATGAAGTGAATTCTTTCAAGGCACTATAAAAATCTGAACACTAAAATAACCAGCAGATGTTAGGCACTCATTTGGCTGTACTGCGGGGATGTGTCATCAGTCTACACATACTACATCAGCTCTACACATGGACACAAGCTTTTGTTCGTGGATTAAACAGAAAGCTTATGTTTTAACAGGACGCTCATAGCGTGATAAGTATTAATCAGGCTAGTGACATCCCTGGCAGGCTGTGATTTGTAACAGAGACATCATGAGGATTATTTTCATGTTAAAGTAATTTCCCTTGAAGCCTGTGATAATATCAGGTTGAATGCACAACAACGTGCATCTAAAAATGAAGCTTAGCTTAAAGGAAAAACACTGCAAATTAAAATAAAAGTACTGGTTACATGCTATGAATGAAACTTCACAAAGCAATGCTATAGCAGTAACGCAGGTTTTATGGCCTCACTGTGACATCTACATGCACACTAAGGGCGTTTTCACACCTGAACGTTTGAACCGAGATCCAAAGCAAGGTTCTTTCTTTTCTTTTTTTTTTACATTGTAAACATTTGGTCCAATTCATTTTGCAATTTTGGGAGCGGACTAATGCGTCCTGTCATCATCATCTGTGTGTGCTGCGTCTGCCTTTACAGACGACAGACAACTGCACACGGTTGTTTCATAAATTTGTATGACTGATTTTGTGAAGATATTGTGAGACGAAGGTCTTAAAGACTTGTGGAAATACAGAGGGTGTCGGCTTCGGCAATCTGCAAAATGATTTTAAACATCTTTCACAATCAGCGCATCCCAAATCAAAACACTTACTTTTTCAAGAAGGTTGGGTGAAGGAATGAAGGAGGGAGGCTGCGTTCACACGGTCGAAAACTAATTACATAAATTGGTCGATGCACAGCTGCATGTAAACGGGAATATTGGAATATTCATTTTCATTAGCCGAGTAAACACCTTGGGAGGAATACTGTCTCTTTCTGAATAAAAAACTGAATATTTTGGAAAAAGAAAATTATGTAAATGAAAAAAAAAAATTAGAATTCTGCATAATGCACTTATACAACTGCACATTTCCACAATATCCTGTTTAATTCACATCTTAAAAATTCCAACGATGACCTCTGAAGCCTCTTCAAACAGGTTAAAGCTGGAGCTAAGACTCAAGGTAAACATCCATCTGATGGAAGCTTTCAGCTACACAGTCACCACATACAAAGAGGTCATCACCTCACCTCGCTCACAGGTAAAACACTCACTCTCTGCAGTGTGTGCACTTTATGTGTTTAGCCGTGGCAGTTCAAACAGATTACTTCAGGCTGCTCTTGCGTAGAGATCCCAACAGGAGATCTGCTGACAGATCACAGTGGGAAGCACTAAGATGAAGTGTCAATGCTGCTTTAAGATCCTGTATCAAATCCCCTGTTTGGATCTGAGAGCGCAGGGAGCCAAAGAGGGGATTGCTGGAGGAGTGCAGTGCATATGCAGTTATTCCCACCACTGCTCATGCAGGGGGTCCTTCACTGTAATCCCCTGCCTCTGGAGGATGTGTACCCAAAGAAGCTGACAGGAATCAACACACATACATGCAAACCAATGCAAAAAATGTAAGTCTATGCACTTGACAGTATCTTATTCATTGTTCTGCTACAGTGTGCAAGAGAGAGAGTGTTTCCAAAGAGACAGAGCTTTTTAGGCCAAACATTTCTCAAAGAAAGGAAAAGTCAAGCAGGTTTGAAAAGACAAGTCAAACTTCTGCGACCTGATACACTGTACCGTTTGTGATGTGTACACAAAAAGCAATAGACTTAGTTAGATCTCTCTCAGGGGTCTACTGACTTTCACCCACTCTTTCATGTCCTTTAAACATGTTTGATAAGGCGTAGCATGTGAGAGACCCAGATGAACTCCTAAGGCACAGAATATCCTTGTGAAGTTGTGTTATTTGGGTACGAAACAAGACTAGCAGTGATGAGTGAGGACTTCCCCTGTGGCAGTATCTGAAGCTGAAGGTGTGAGGAGAGAGGTTGGCAGGAGAGTGAGACAGGGGAGGCGAGCCAAGAGGCGGAGGTGAGAGGGAATGCTGAAAAGAGTTGCAGCAAACAGGGAAAAAGGGAGAGAGAGGTGCGACTTCTTCAGTACTCGCCCGGCTTGTGTGGATGTGAATGTGCGCCTGTATAAAAGAACCGATGATGAGGGTGTGTGTGCTGAGCTCAGCTAATGTCATGCTGCCATCTCCAGTGGGGCATCAGAAACCTGCACTGGCAGGGAATCAACTGCAGGTCAGATCGCTGGCGCTCAGTCTTTCAGTGAGCTGGCCAAGGTGGCGGGAGTGCAAAAACTCTGCCAGAATACCAAAAAGTGCTGGACAGTGGTGGAAACAGCCGGTGCAGCTGAGATATCCAACATTAAAGGGTGAGTGTGTGATGAAAAAGACTGACTAAAGCAACCCAGTCTCTCAGAACTTAAATTACAATATTTTTTTTTTTCATAAACACAATGATACCTGCGGTGACTTTCAGTGTCTTGACTGTGTTGTAAGGAAACATAACTTCTCATTGAAGGATGTGCTACTTTTTGCTCATTTCCTCAGTGGACGGTGGCTCTACAAAATCCACGACTTTGACACCAGAGAGTTTCCATTCTGACTCCTGTAGGTCTGTAGTTTCAGGCAATAAAAGTGAAATAAAAGTTTGGTTTAGGTTAGGGTTAGGAAAAGACGGTGGTTTGGAGTAAATATTAATAAATGCAGTGTGAGTGTTTTTTAATCAAATCTTTGCAGACTTTTTCTGTCTTTTTATTAAAACGAGCCCTGGTATCTTTTCCTAACCCCACAAAGCGCTGCCAGTGCCTGAATCTGACTATAAAAAGCTTTATTTGCTGTCGTCAAAACCAGATGATATTGTAAATCGAGTTAGCAGATCTACTGGTGGAGTGAAACATACTGTCTGTGAACAATTTACATTTACATTCAGGTTCACTTCACAATTATGTTAATTAACAACATTTAATTATTGTTTTGAAAGAAAACATAATGTAGGTAGCATTGTGTTTATGACAAAATGTATTTGCAGCTACAAATTACTTACACACAAACAGAATTGTTGAGAGGAAGCGAAAGAAGAATAACAAGTACAGAAGATGCACAGCTTCGCAGTTCACCTGCAGTAAATATGTATAGATCTCATTAACAGTAATCACAGTTACAACGTACTGTAGATATGCACAGGTTCAGCGAGACTAATGATTTCCAGGTTGCAATGCACTTAGATAACTCCCAGGCATTAAGTACTTTTTTCACACCGCCAGAGAAGATTGAAGGTGGTGAGGAAGGTGAGAAAAATGAGGTCTGAGCTGGAGTCAGAGAGAAAAAGAGGAAAAGAGCAGCGGTGCCAAGGTGTTTAAGTGAGCAGGGCATCCATATTCAGACAGAGGACTCTGGGGCACAGTTGGCACACACAAGGAGAAGGTCGCCATGTAGAAAAATAACAGCCGACACAGCAGCACAAAGTCAACATCTCTCTTCCTGTCTGTCACTCTCCTGGACTTTTCTTTCACACTTTCAACTTCAGCGAAATGCTGACACTGACCATGACTTGAAACCACTAGAAGACCTCAGCTACATCCATACCCGAAACCCTCAAAGCTTTATTTTATTTGATGTTACTATAGTTTACTGAATGCTACTACTGCTCTACGTTTCAGAGGTAAATATTTTTACTGTGCTATGTTTATCACCCAGGTTCAGTTACTAGTTAACTTTCTATAGAACTGCAGTGGTAATGAATCAGTGAAATGGCAGGGCTTTCCCTTGGTTTTCAGAGGGT
>JAPQRN010000026.1:18832275-18864337 GCA_037367275.1 Coranthus polyacanthus
GCATTATACTCGATGAAACACTAAAACTAGCAGTGAAAGATAATTCCGTTAACGGAAATAAAAATAACAATAACAACGTCTACTTGTGTACAAACAATGCTGTTGAACAAACATGTTATCATCATACTAGTTTTGACTGTTGTACGTACGATTTGAGAAATGTTCTGCTGTTCGGTGAGTGTTTGCCACGTTCTGACCATAAAGAAGTTTAAAACCACAAGTAACCGCCTTCTACGTCATTTTTATCTCCTTATCTCCTCCTATCTCCTTTATCTCTTTAATAAGAACGCAGGCTGCACTGATCTTCTGACATCTTATAGACCAAACAACTAGTCGATTAATCGAGAAAATAACGACCAGATCAATCGACAATGAAAAAAACTACAATGGACGAATTAAAACAAACAAAAACACGAACTGAAATGAAAGATAGATGAAACGGAAAAGCTAATATTAGCTTGGATTTCCGCCAGTCTTAATGGTTCATGGCTTCCCACACATTTAATAAGCAATGGTTTTGCAAATCATGTTTGATGTCACATGTTCTTTCAACTAAAAACTAAACTGAAACTAATGAAATCAAAAATCAGACCGAAAGACTCAATAAAAGTCAAATGAAACCCAGATCCCACGTCCTTTATTAGTACTGCAGGGGTAAAAGTTCTCAGTCTGTAAAACACACCTCAACATGAGTGAAGTTTTCCAATTAAACACCTACTATAAGGTCTGTGTTTTTGCATTAAAGACAGAAACTGGCTTGTAAGGCAGAGTTTGCGTCTTCCAAAAGAATTCAAGCCGACAGGTCAACCACAAACTTCAGCTCATTTCATCAGTTAGGTTTGACATACTTTACACCTGCAACAGCAATATTGCTTCGCTTTTAGAGCCGCACCTAGTAATTATTTTCACTGCCGATTACACTGCTGCTTGTTTTCTTAATTAATCGCTTAATCATTCAGCCTTTAAAATGTTTAATTTAAAACTAAAAAAAAAAAGCCACTTGTAATTTCTTAGAGTCAAAGTGACGTCTGTTTTCATCAACCTGCATTCAACAACTACAAGATATTCAGCTGATGATTGCGTAGGATGCGGTGGAAGAAGTATCCGATCCTTTACACGCTGTGAAAATACTGCACTACAATCAAAAGTACTGCATTCCAACCTTACCTCAGTAAAAGTATGTTAGTATTTTCGGCCAAATGTAGTTAAAGTATGAAAGGTAGTGTTCCTTATGCAGTAAACCTCACTACCAGAGTTGTACTGTTATATATGATGTTTCTGATTCATATTGTATTTTACTACATGTTTAAGGTTGAGCTCATTTTCACTACTTTATAAACATCAAAACATCAGTGCATCGTATTCTGTAAGATCATCATATGTTTGTAGCGTCGCCGTCCTGTGAGAACAGTTTTTGGCCTGTTTTCAGCTTTGTGACGATGTGTTTTACAGCAAATCCAAGAGGGTTTTTAAAGAGTTCACTTGGCTTAAGAAGGAGGAGAATTTTAAACTCGACCCATAAAGGAGATGGACGTGGTTTCCGCTGCACAGGAACGGGATGAAATATCGCAGCTGTCAGACAAATGTGGTGGAGTAAAAAGTCTAATACTTGAGATACGTGAGATGTAGTGGAGTAGAAGTATGACGCTGCATACAAAAATACTAAACACAAGCGCCTCAGATTTGTAGTTCTGAACAGTACTTGAGTAAAAGTACTTACGTTGTTGTGTTTGATCGTGATCCACTAATCAATTTGAGCCTGCTGTGTTTCAAGAATGAATGCTTTCCACATCAGTTTCAAGTGCTCAGGTCCGTTATGTATTGTATTGTAATCGTCCCCGTGGGGATGGATCACAGAGGCAGGCGAAGCAGTGGCCTGCCACATAAACAGTCCACAGCCACCCAGCTTTCTTAATTAAGCACTTTGTTTTTATTTGGCCTTTTTTTTCCTAGAGGCCTGGATTAAATTGGATTCTAAATGATCCAGAACCGATAGAGCAATCTTTACTGCCATATTCTTAGACGGAGTGCGCACTAAACTGTCACAAATATGCTGGCAGTTGGGTAATTTTCTCCTGTGACAGGGGAGCGAAGTGGAGAGCCCGGGTCTTCCCAGGGGGATTGCGGGAAGATTGGAGGAGGGCATATGGCAAGAATGGGTTGGGGTGTGCACCACAGAGCACACCATTTATAGACAAAAGCCCCTTGAGACACAAAAAGAAAGGAGTCGAGGAAAATGAGATTCTCTTCACTTCACTTGGTATTCCCCACATTCGGGATTTTCTGGGGTCATTTAGGGGAGCAATGCTCACGAAATGGCCAAGCAGTGAAGTCAAACACCTCAAAGGTCTCTTTATTAGGCATACCAGAGGCAAATCCTCTTTACATTACCACATAGCCACCAGCATACAGCGAAAAAGCCAGGAGAGAAAGCTTTAAAGACAATAACTGCAGGTTCGGTTTCAGAGAAGTGAGAGCTAGTATTCCATAAAAGTGAAATAAGAAGGGAGGAATAAGCCAATAAAGGACATCATGAATGTGAAAAGGAGGAGAGCGAGGTCTAAATGAGCAAATGAGAGACTGGAAATAAAGTACACATAGCGGGGTGGGGTGTCAAGTTCACGTGGGAGAATGTTTCTCAGCAGGAAAATGATTTCCCTTTCTACACAACCTGCACCGCGGGGGGTTGTACACAGTTCCAGCGCATACGCCTCCGATTCAAAAGCGCTTCCTCCTCCCACCTCTCCTCCTCTCGTCTCCTCGCCTCACCTCCCGCCCGCCTCGTCTTCCCTCCTCCAATGCTTCCTGTACAGCATGCTGCGGGGCACCGAGAGAGAGGGAGGCAGCCAGAACGCCTGATAACCAGGAAGCGGTCACATCTGGCCCTCACTAATTCAATTCCACACAAGTTTGCTTTACCTCCCCATAACATAACCTAATTAAAAAAAGCAGGAATTGGAGGCACATTCATTTCCAATTCATCAACAGGGAGAGAGGCGGACGAAGACTTCTAAAAAGGTTGGGTCTTTTTTAATTAAAATCAAAATTGCCTCACGCTACTTTGAATTATATATTTACTGGAAATGAATCCAGCCGGCAGTGATTACACAAGCCCATATGGCTATCAATACCTCACATTATTAGACACACTCGGAGTATTAGACACACTCCACACCTCCTACATTTACAAATTTCAGTGCCCCAAAGACACAGGTGTGTCAGGAGTTTTTAATTTCGAACCTCTCAAACTTTGAGATATCCAGTTTTTCTGCTGAACACAGACTTCTGTGCAGGTTAGGCTTAAATACTTTTTCAGTTCCGCCTGCCAACCCATTTCCTTTTTAAATTATTACACAAGTATCGGACAGCTAAAGGAAATGAAAATGAGGAATTCTGTATGTGTTTTGTGTGTTGGGGTTTAAATAGTGTGGCCTCGAGGCTCGGACTTACCCATGGCTTTGGTCTCTTCTCCCTTGGCGTTGAGGATGGAAAACTTAAACTTGGCACGTACTTCGCTCTTTGGGCAGCTGACTAAGAGCAGGTAAAGTGACAAATAGTCTTTACTCTCCTCGTCCAGACCTTTAGGATTAACACGCAAACACCTGGAGGGAAAAAGAACACACGGTACCTTTCAGACAGATAAAATTAGATGCTATTTTTGTTCCCATTTAACAGAAACAACCATATAATTTTGTTAGAATGTCGTATAATATCTGAGACAGACATGCAAAAAACTCCGCAAGTCAAAGAAATGCTTTTAAAAAAGTCCAACATGATACAGACCTTTTAGTATCTCAGCCAAAGTATTATTTGACTCATATCACTGCAGAGCCTTTCACTACCGTATCTTGTATGAACAGAATATCTCTTTTGTGCTGCACAAAGGCAACTGGACTTGATAGAGCACTATATCAAGTCCAGTTATACCACATTTATACACTTAGATATACCATTTTTATATTCAAATACGTGACAAATAAAAGGAAAGAGACAGAGGCAGAAGGTGTTTCGGGGCGCTCTCGTACCTAACTCATTTCTTTCAGGCTTTTTTGTTTGATCCGAACTAAAATGTGTGATGTGAAACCTCCCCCAGACCACGGTCCGGACCAAACGACTGAACCGATGGAAAGAGAGGTCTGGATCAAACTGAAGCACGAAAAAAGGGAAAGTGAGCAGAGAGGAGAGGACGAGACGAAGTTTTTAATACAAATATGGTTAGACGAAGTAATAAAAAGTCTTGAAAAAAAAAAAAAAAAAACACATAAAAGAGCCAAAACTTTTAATGTATTTTCTGAGAGGTTGAGAGACGGAGAATATGAGAGGATGGGAGAATAATGCCACCTGAACATAAAGAAAATGAAATGATAATAATAGTATAGTGGTGACGAAATGACTCTGTCCATTTATTCATTTTTATGCTGGTTTCAGACACTTTCTACAAACCAATCAATGTCAATTATAGGGAGACGAGATGTAGATTTGTCATGTAAAGTTCTTTAGTTCGCTCACAAAAATGCAATGAGACATGAAAACTAACCAGACCAACACTGAGTCAAACAGGAGGAGGAGTCATTAGTGTTATTGCGCTGCTATATTTGGACCTTCTGATAAGAATACCGACAGACCTTTTAGAAAGAATTGAGTAAAATGCATTTCTTTTCCTGACAAACAACTTAAAACAAGTTACACTAAAAAGACTGTCAAAGGATTTTGTTACACAAATGCATCACGATGTTTACAGTGTCACTGTTCCGACCCTGCATTAACATCCGTCCTGAGAGATCCGAACATCAACGTCCAGCTGGAAGTGCGTCTGTTCTGTTTGCATATCCCCGCTTGATATGCAAATAAAGAAGCTCATCCATCGCCTAAAACGCAGCGCGCGAGTTCAGTTCAAGCTGAACAGGCTGGTTTTGTGATGTTTCTTTGCGAATTCAATTCGCCGTGCTGCTTGAAGTGAGTGTTTCCTGCCCGTTACTCACTGCATGAGGCGACGCCACGAATCAGTCAATACACCTTAAATATAGATACGACAACTGTGACCGTTCTGTTTGTTTTGTATCGGCTCCATTGCATGACGTACGCTGCAGTGATGATTAAAACATGATTATGAATTTCCACTGGATTACGTGAACTGCGGACGCTCAGGTGAGCTCAGGCAGCACCACACATATGAAGCACTCATAATACATCTTTGTGGGCTTATTATATATTTAAAACGCTTTAATATGACCGTTAGCGCTTCTCAGAGGACGTCAGATGAGTATTCAGTCCTTCAATGCAGATTCACACGGGACTGAGATCACAGACGACCTCTGCAAATATAACAAATGACCTGAAGTCCACAGGTCATACTAGTAGGGTTTAAAATGTGAACAATGTCGTCCTGGAAGAAACCACTCCTTTAATTTGTCACCAGTTTGTCTGTACATGTATCCTATTTATCTCAGAGCCTATTACAATGAGAGGTTTTAAAAATTAGAAGAAAGACAAAGTGCCATAAAATTAGTATTCCAAACGCATTTTCAAGTAAACAAAAGTGCTAATATAAAGCAGATGAAAGCACAAGATACATGTGAAAAAAACCCCTCACACTTTAAGACCAGGATGTTGATGGATTTATGTCATTAGACAATATTTTACACTTCAGAGATGCGTAAAGATTGCACGTCCATTAGTGTGAATATCGGCGTACACAGCGAGAGACAATATACAGTGTGTTTGTAATATTTCACGGCTTCAGTGACCAGCCTTCACTAACCACTTCAGTTTGTCGTTGGCTCCCGAGGAGAAAGTGGAGCTTTTGATGACCTCTCCCATCTCTTCGCGGCAGAAGCTGAAGTTGTTGATGGTCCACATGTAGGAGAACTTCACCACTTTGATCTGCGCAGAAAGACACGAGAAGGACTGAAACCAGATCTTTTTTATTTATATATTTATCTGTCCTATATGGGTAAGTGGTGTTTGGTCAGCCAGGACTTCAAAACCGCACATCAAAACTGCCTTTCATCTTAATAAACACTGACAACAAACGAAGGGAAAGAAGAAAGGATATTGTAAAAGCGGCAGCGGAAAAAAACAAAACAATTTGCAAGGACACAGAGGAGATGGAAAAACAGACATCATCAGTGACATACTTTATCTACCTGGCTCTTAACAAAAAAGTGATGCTTGAATGAGCAAAGACTCTGCCGAAGCCGAAACAAACACCTTTTTACAGAACAGGTAACCTTTAAAACAAAGGGAACGTTTAAAAGGGAGAATGCAGATTTTGTAAAAATGTGTAATGTTGTGTAATATGTGTAATATGTGTAATATTGAAGCAGGGGAAAAACACGATTACTGATAAAAGTGAGAAGTGGTTTATGTTCGTTCATTGATCAAAGCAAAACAATGCAAAGCTTTACAAGAACATGAATTTGAACCAAATTCAAATTCTATTTTGCCTGGTCCCAATTCCACCTTTAGTCATCCCCAATTTGGCCTTCATTTAGCTCTTATTTAGCCATTTTAGCCCTATTTTACCTTTTATTTCATCCTTATCGGGCCTTTATTCAGCCCTTCTCTATTTAGCTTTTATTGAGCCCTCATTTTTCCTGTTTGGTCTTTGCTTCTTCGTCTTTCTTCGGTCGTTATTTGGTCTTGACTCGGTGTCAGAAAGGAAAGCTTGCTCACAATCACCTTGATTTGAAACGACACAACCACTCTGAGTCTCCATGAAGTGGCGTGTTGCTGTCTCATGCTGAAGTAAACAGAAAAACATGTCTGTGCTGCAAGCTGCTTTCTGATTGTTTTCTGGTAGGTAACAAATCTGTCAGTCAGTCAGAGGGTGATCTATTTAAAGAGGATCTACTCCGCACATTATAATAGTCTAATAGAGAAGCCTTGTATATTTAAAACCCCTTATTTCACTACAGTGTGTCACGGAGCCCCTCAGTTCTGAAACGGGCCGTTTTAGCTCCTCCCACTTCCTGCCTTGTTCTTCTTCCATATTTAGAGACTCAGCAACAAATTTCCCTTCCTTTCCTTGTTCTTCGCTATCCATCCGTGTTGGTTGATATTGTATTTTTCACCTGCTGATTGTGTCAAACATGGGAGATTTAGCCATTCATTCATAAGCCACACACACTGCACATTTTGAGTCTAACTGGGTTAAATGTGGGAAATGTGCCTGGAACGGATGAGTGTTCATAAACGGTGAAATGAACCAGCTGAACCCGGAGGTTTGTGCTTTTAAAGGATTACTTGCACCTTATATTTAGAGTCTGTGACAATGTTTAACACAGACACCAAAACATTACAAACTGTATTTCCTCAAACAGTGACCATGGACTTTATTTACCTCAACCGCCGAAGGTAACAGGTGTTTATTTGAAAAGCAGGCCCTGTTTGATACAGAATATTTGGTCATGTTTTACTACAAAGCCTCATTTTAAAGCATTATGCTACAAACTCATCCCATGTCAAATTAAAACACCTCCAATGTTTCAGTGAAGGCTTTTACTGTGAAACTAGAGTTTATCCACCTTGGTTTTTCCTCCAGTCTCTGTTTGCTCATGTCGACCACAGCCATTATCAGACCTCGCTTTCAGTCGGTTTTTATTTGAGGAGATATAGTAAATTGAAGAAAATACTAAAGCGTAACATGTTTCTTAGAATAAAAAGTGAGAATTTAACTGAATACCCAAACAAATGTAACAGTTTTGACAACTGCTTTATCGAGCGTGGAGATTAAATCAACAAAGAAAAGGTTACATTGTTCAGCCAACCACAGGCAGATCTCCCTCCTCACCTGAGTGTAACACCAGCTTTCAGCCACAGGGCCACTGGACATTTCCACCGGGGGAGGGGGGCTTGTGGTCCTGGACATCGCCAGCCTTGATGAAGAGCAGATCTGTATGGGGGGGGGGGCCTGAGCAGCGGCGGAGGCGGAGGTGGAGGTGGATTATGGGTAGGGGGTGTCCCAATAATCGTTCAAACTAGTCCCTCCTTTTCAGCAGCAGAAAAACGACTCTAGTGCAGCAGAACGTCCACACTCCAAAATAGCTGCGGACACTGTAGGGACACAGAAATACAGTCATTAAAATAACTCTGACTTCTCCAGAAGCACATTACTGTGAAACGCTGTGACCTTGTGTGTGTGTGTCTGTGTTTGTGTGAGTCAAGGCGATGCCTAATTGAATGGTTCGTCTAATTGAGCGGTATTTCCCAGTAAGAAGGACGCAAGAGCTCTGAATTCATTTGTTTAAAAAGAGGTTTGAGCATTCAAAGTGCAGCAGCAGTGCACGCTCGGCTTCACTGAGGGAAGCCTTCCTTTATCTGCGCGTGGTTTCGTCTTTGTTTTGCTTTGAGAGCAGCAGAGTGCTGTGCCTGCCATCTGATTCCAGCCAGGCTGCCCCCATCCACCATGGCTCTAAGTGAAGGGCAAGACTTAAGACTTTCATCTCAAGCTGCCAGTCTGTACTCGCACAAACACATAAACAAGGTCATACAGTACTTTCAAAAGCCAGTGCTGGCTAGGAAAGGTCCAAATTGTTCTTTATAAGCCCCCGCTTCCAGGAGTTTTTTTTTTCATTGTAAATTGCTGAGACTTAAACTGAAATGGCCACATCACTTCTTTCTGTTTGCGTCAAAAGAAAAGTTTCTTCTTATTTCCGTCTCATTTTTTTTTTCTTTCCTGCACTAGAACTCTCTGGAGATAGTAAATGGAGTTGAAAAAAAGAAAAAAAAAATGCGACAGTTTGGTTTCAAAGCTCAAATTCTCTGCTGCCTAAATCTCTCATTTCCGCTAGTTTCATCCTGTGTTCCTCTCAAGCTCCTCTTCCACACATTTCATACCTAAGTCACCACAAGGTCTCGGGATCTGGCTTTTCTCACTCAACCTGCACGTTCCCCCCGTCCTCCTGCCAAAGAAACCTGCCCGTTCTGCTGCTTAATTAGTGGCTGATTGAAAGAGGAGTTCAGGACCTGAGAAGACTTGGCAGAAACGGCATATCAAAAATGAGAGCGCGGAGAGACGGAGCGGGGAAGGGGTAGAAAGTGAGAGAGACCTCTGTCTTCATGAGACAGGAGAGGCGACACCCAGACCTCGACAGCTCCAGACCCAGACACGACTTAATTAATGTTTAGAGATAATGCATCTTATCTGCCTCAATTCAGTGCCCCCCTTTTCTTCTTTTGTGCTATTTGTATCTGATGAAAAACACTGGTGGCATTTTCACTCAGTAAAACAATAAAATATTAATCACAAAAGTTGGGAGAACGAGGCAGCGCTGATTTGCAATTTAAATTACCTGAGACTTCCTGGCAATTAATTATAGTCTATATGAGTGAGGGTGTATACGCCAATTTCCACACACACACAGACACACACACACACACGTGTCATTACTCGGGCTTTGTTTCACAGCATACTGTACCCAAAGCACAGTTTATGAAGTGCTTTTCTTGTATCCTGTCCCTTAAAGAGCACCATGAATGCCAAGTAATCACAGGGAATCAATTTGAGAAAACATGACAACAGTGGCAGCGCTGCTAACAGCCTCCCGGTTTCCTAAATAGACCCAGATGACACTTAACCAGAATAAAGCTTGGGATGTTTTTTTTTTTTTTTCTTTTTTCATCCTTTTCATGACAAACATCAAGAGGAGAGCGGCAGGAGGAAAGCAGCAATAACAGCTCTGAGAGATGGCGGAGATGTGTGCTAATCATAGTGCTCCCTCTGAAGAAATGTCTTCAGACAGTTCATTTGTCATAGGAATCAAGAGATGACAGTGTGAAGCGGAAGAATGACTAATAGGTGATAATGCACACGGCAAAGAGAAAATAAATATTGCCACATTGCACTGTGTGCCGGGCAGCAATTTACAAAGAGAGTGAGCCCCCAAAGGCAATTAAAAGACAAAGTAAGGAGGTAATGGAGGTGCTGAGCTTCAGATAAGGGTTGAAGTGTTTGTTGCTGCTACTTGGGATCCATCATCACCTCGCAGGTGGGATAAAGAGAAGTGGAAATTAGGATGAGGGTAAGGGTGCTTCGAGAAAAGTGATACAGAAAGAGGGAAAACAAGTCGCTGTTTCACAGAGACAGACTTCAGACAGACGGCTACATTTATCTGGTGCAGAAAGGCTGTTCGGGTCTTGACTATATTAAGTCTGAGTAATTTGCTATTAATTCTGGGTAAATTAACTCCAAACAAGGTTGACGAGTGCTTCAAACAAGTCAGACCAAGTCAAATCTTTTGCTCCATGAACGAATTTAACAGTTACAGGATGTTTTACAGGGTATTCGACACTCGTGATACTTTCTCAGCAGGGCTGGGCCACAAAACAAGAATGATTAGTGTGATATAGTTTTATATATTATCCTGATTCCTTGGAGATCCGCAGCTATGTTCATTGCAATATATTTATATATGTAGAGACATCTGATTCACATTGTCAGCTAAAACACTAATGTTTTCATCTTGGTGAATAAACACTTGAAAAAAGAAATGAACAAAATAAGCACTAAATCAATCACTAAACAAGGTTATAGGTGTGTTTTTGACTTTTACACCGTTTTCATTCTATTCTTTTACATCATTTTCGTTTCGTTGTGTCTACCGCACCAAACATCAGCCATTAAACTGCAAAGAAATAATAATTTTACATTTATCGTGATAATTATCATGACAATTACCGACAATCTCCTCATCGCTGTGTAAAGCGTTCCTGTGGTATCTGTACCTCTTTCCATTCTCATTTCCCACTTTTTTAAACTTAGTTTTATTTCCTTTTATCAAGTGTAATCGGACTTAATGTCCATAAATTGTTCTCATTCTCAAAACAAAACAGGGATGAATATACGTCCACGGTTGTGTATTTTATGTCCATGAACGTCGAGAAAGTGACTAAACATACGTTACAACAGAAGGAACATGAACTGTTCACATTTAAATGAGGAGAAAAAGAAATCCACACCATCGGTTTCACTATGTCTCACATCAATTAAAATTGAAAAATACAAAATAATTGGGGACCATTTAGCTGTAATCTTGCAGCACTTAAGCTTCTCCCTCCGCTGAGTAACTGTGGAGATCTGCAGCCTCGACCAGGACTCTGGAATAATCTGATTAGCAAACACAAGAACGACTCAGTAGCAATGTCTGAATGCTGTTTTAAAACTTCTGGTAATAAAGTGAAGTGGTTTTAAGGACAGTTCTATGTCTAAACATTTTCTCAATTTACTTGTGTATGTTTTGTCAATATTCTGAGGAGTTTGACCAGTCCCAGAGCGTTACTTTATGATGAGATTATGCCGTTCATCTCCATTCCCCATGTTTCCTTCATGTCCGAACTGTGACCCTTTCAGTCTGACATGTTTTATGTGCGATATAATCCTCTTTTAAAGAAACGTCCCATACAGTCTGTCCCTTGCTCCACAATACTATCAGCTATCATCAATTATGAACCATGTTTTCCTCCTTTTCGTCAGGTGATGCCACTAATTAGCGGCTGCTCCTGACTGTTACCATGGAAACAAAGGTCTTATTTCTGCATCATCCTGGCGGTACGGCGGCTAACTTTTTCAGCAATTACAGAAAATTAAAATCTTGTTGAGACGCCCCACTACAATGACTGAGAGCTGTTGTTGTTTTGAACTGCGTTGCATAAGAAGGACCCATTTTGCTCAAGTACAAGCACCAATTGAACATTTTTAGCCTCACGTAGATAGGGCTGTTTTCATTGCATGGCTTTTTTCTTTTCCACTGGATGAGATGGTATTGGTGTTTTGAACAGTTTCTTCCCCTGCACAAATAAGAACAACTTCTATAACGCGGCAATTTAGTTTGTCTACTGAAGGTATCCGATCAGTGTTGTTAAAAAGAACTTTGAAGTGAACCTTCCAAAACACCTGCATCAGAGAGAGGTGGATGTGTAAATGTCATGTCTTAAAAATATCTTTAAAAAGTACTGTAGGTGTCTAAAAGCATCACAACATTTTGTCACTCTGTCACGGCTGCCAAGAATCATAAAAAAACCCGTAGAGTCACGTTGAATGATTAGATATAATTTCATGGACTCGATAAGATTAAAATCACAAGCAAACCAGAAAAGATTAGAGTCAGAAGTAAGTATTCATGCACATTCTCCTTCATAAAAACACTTGATTTAGTACAATTACCACAGTACCACATAGTCTCATGCGCGCTTTGACGTTGAACAAACATTTTATCAATTTAACTGAACATTCCAGCGTCAGATTTCCGCACGTTTGCGTCTGGTTTCTTCAACTTTCACTCAAGACCAAAAATCAGCCTTTAAACTTGAAAGACATAATGAGATGACATTTATGGTGATCAATATCAATATCAACAGATACGAAGATTTTTATAATAATAACATTTTTGGTCACATCTCCCAGCCCATCTTTAAACCCTGAACACAATGACTTTGACATAACTATGACGCCGCTTTACTTCCAGTTATTTTTGGCTGAACTGGAAGCTGAAAATTGCAGAATTGCAGCCAGAAAAGCCAGAAAGAAACATGTGTATGTGACTGTTTGTGTACTGTAAGTATAATGCAGGGAGTGCGTGACGAGGCGAAGAGGGAAGACAGGAGCACGGGCCACCTTCATCACACATCGTCGTCCCATGACTGCCTTCAGAGCGGAGCCAGATGAGGAGAGTGAGACCTGGAGCCCATTTATATTCATTACAGGGAGACAGTCTGCTCTCACTCTGCCAGTCCAGCCTCCATCTCTCTCCATCTCTCTGTCACACACCTCAACACACCAGGGAGGAGAGTCTGACAAACCAACAGACAGATAGATTCAACTTCCTCTGTATAAACAAGAGCTAAGCGAGGTGATGCGGCTTTGTCTTCCCCATCAGGATGAGAGCTGGAAGCTGACAGCTGCCCAGACACTGACCAGTAACGCGCGGTAACGCTGTCCAGTCAATACGTGATAACTCTGCTCGTGGTGTAAAAATGCTTGTGCTGTGATATTTGCTCCATCTGTAAATTTTACACGGTGATAGATAGCATATATTTCTGCCCATATGTTAACTCCATCTGCAAATCTGATAATGTAAACAGCTTACAATGCATATTTACACTTGAAGACACATTTCTGTTCATTTGTTTTTCCATCTGTTCTCATGACAATCTCATTCGCTGGTGATGCACATGTTGCTTGCACAGTCATCTCAACCTGCACATGTGCTTTATCCGCTTTATTTTAAATATGTTCAGCTTTTGTGACTATCTTTAACTACTCCCCTTATGCAGTGATTATGCTCAGTAAATGTGCACTACAGTGCCTATGTTGTCTGCTGCCTCTCCTCCAGATCTCCTCCACATCATTAAGGTTTAATCTATAGTGAAATACAATATTATAGATAACAAAACTATACAGATGCGCTTTGAGGCTGCAATGCTCTTCACAAACCCTGAAACTAAAATACTGTGCGGGTTAAAAATAGACTTTTTCCTTCACCTTAGTGGAGCAAAAACATTAGTGTCTGAATTTATCAAAATCCAAAAGCACATATTTTCTGTCAGAGCAATTTTATGACATTTTAGACTCTACTGATGTGCTCCATTCTGGCTTCAGCTACACTTATGCTGCTTTTCCACTGATGGTATCAGCTCGACTTGTCTTTACTCGACTTGGCTCGGTTTTGGCACCAGCACATTGTATTTCCACTGCAGCGTGGCTGGTCGTCATGGCGATGTCATCTTTAGCGCAACCGCAGCTACAAGCGAGGCAACAGTGGCAGAGGTCGAAACTTAAAACTGTGAGTTAGAATTTCCAAAATAAAACATTATGTTAAGACTTTTGTCAGGTGAGAATATAGTTGTTTAGACTCAAATCGGGAGTGGATTTATCAAGATACAGCTGACTTGAACATTTTTTTAGACGTTTTCAGAGATTTCCCGCTAGCTTGGCTCGGCTCGGTTTGGGATAACTCTCATACGTACTGACACAGCGACGATTCTGGACCAACCAATCTGTTTTTGGAGCAGATCCATGAAAAGGGGTGGAGACTGCGATTGTTTTTCAGTTTCTTGAACATTGATCACTGTGTTTTTATTCATTTCTTACCCTTTGCACATCACTTTGGTCAGCTTCATCTCACTAAATGTTCTCTACAAATAAGCTTTACTTACTTGGATTCATCTATACTTTTCCACCAGCTGTACAATTTGCCTCTTATCTCCCCTTTCACAGACGCTGGCCTTCCCATCATGAGCAACTTAAGATTCAATCTTTTGCCCAAGGACACTGACATGTGAACAGTAGTTATCAAGATTTGAACTACTCTACATATAACAGCACTAAACATAGAGAGTACCTCAACTCTGTTAAGATGTACAAGATATACTATCTACTGCTGCTCCTGCTGCAGATAAACTCATTATTATAATAATGGATTTGTACTAAAGTAAATTTCAAAAACAGCACATATGGCCATATGGCAGGGACTTGAGGCAACCAGGCCTGCTGTGAAATAGGAGGTGAAGAGTGACAGAATAGAGAGATGGAGAGCCTTCTGGAAGTCATTACAGCTTTGATTGGCCTCTCTAAAAGTGAACATAAATTCATTATAAAAAGACAAAAACAAGACCACATTCTACATATGAGCATCCAAGCAAATCACAAACACAGACACACACAGAGGCGTGCATGTAAGAGTCGCCATTTGAATTCTTTTTTTACTTAAAAATGAAAGGGATACATCAAATACACAGCGCCACCCACCAGTGTCTCCCTCAGGGACCGTCTTCCTGCTGGGAGGAGAGAGAAAATGGGCGGCACGGTGCTGAGACATCGCCACCAGGTGGACAGGGGGAGGAGCAGCTTGATTTGGCTTCTGTAGAAAAGGCAGGGATCACGGCGGGGATCCTGGAGTGTTTAGAGGGTCACCTTGTGCGACAATAGGCAGCAAGCAAAACAGCGAGCTATAGAGACGGGCTGCAGAGTTTAGACAGAACAGCCACAAAGACTGAAAACCTGCCAAAAAGCTGAGGCTAAGTGACAGAGTGTCGCAGCTTTGAGCGTATGTGTGACGCATTTCTGAACGTAAATCAAACACCCCCGACCGTGGCGGACTTTTCCACAGCTTAGAGTTGACCCTGTGCTCTTCTTCCCACCCCCCACCACCAGCCTCCAGCTCTGGTGAGAAATCTGACAGAGGGTTAATGAAGCCTGCTCATTATAAGGTCAGATTCCATTAAAGGCAGACAGCTCAAATGAAAGCATACAGGCAGCATGTGCAGATGCATCTCAGGGATCTGCAAGATTGATCAAGTGAAGTAGCAAACCCCTGCTACTAAAATTTATGCACAGTTGGTTGGAGATGTACTCCCTGTCAAATAAGCACACACAGAGATCACATGAAGGCAGTGAGTCTAACTAGGGCTGGGCAGCACGGCCCAAAAATGGATTTCACAGTATCATTTGAAGCACGGATGGCATCACGGTATACCGTATTTCCTCAAATAAAAACCAGGAGTCAATTAAAAGCCGGTCCTCGATTACAGGCCGGTAAAAATAATGTGGATAAACTTCTGGTGCCTGTCATGTAATGTGCTGCCAGTTAAGCACAATGTTCACTTCTACAAGTTTAACTTAATACACTCAACAATATAATCCAGCTATTTTCAGCCCTTTGTTGTTCTCACCTGAAGTGAGTGAACTAGAAAAGAGGACATTAGAAATAAAGGCCTGCCCCTAATACAACCTCCTTCAAATAAAGGCCTGGTACCTTCTGCAGCTGAGGTACAGGCCCCGGACACTATTTGAGGAAATATGTTCATTTGTCATTTATTATATGACAACTGCATGGTAGCATTTATTGTACTTGTATTGTATTAATTGTATTATTAGGATATATTTCTACTTTTTCTCAAGTAACTTTGAGTACAAAAGTGTGCTTATCCACATTTTAGTTCAGTTTAGTCCACTTCAACCTATAGGAGATTTTGCGATATATTTTGCTAAGACTGAAGAACTAACTTCATGACAACAATAACTCGGTGAGCTGCTGCTGGTCAGACAACTGACCGCGCAAAAATCCTGCTTTTACACAGATGCTTAGACACAGCAAAAGGGCAAACACAATGTAAGATATCTTTTATGTTATGTGGGTAATTACTTGTTGTGCTATAAAGACATAACCCTTCATAAAGAGGGTTAATACACTCACGCTCTCTGTAGTGATTCTCCCACAATATTATATAATTTGCTGCCAATTGGAAAGTTGCTGTTTCAGCTATGCCACGATATGGTATATGAAAAATTAATACCGTAAGGGAAATTATACCGGCTGAACAGTTAAACTGGCACTAATTGCATCTCTCTGTTTTGAGAGTTTTGGCAGGAGATGAGCACACCTTCATGAGGAGAAAACCAAAAATAATAGCAAGAAATCCTAAAATATTCTAGAAGCTGCCGCAGGTGAGACCAGCAGGCAAAACAGGCAGAGGGGAAGGAAAAGTGTCTCTCAGGTGTGAGCGAATGACACACACGTGTGAAGAAGGCTGGATGTGGAGCAGGTATGAAAACATGTCTGCTGTAAAACAGTGTCTGTCCATTTTGCCCGAGGCGCTGCTGATAGCCCTGACATTCACCCAGAAAGAGAAAAGGAGGGTGAAAACAGGAACAAGAGGATGCTGGGAACAGTAGGGGCACATGCATGACAAGGCTGAGCACGAACCCGGGTTGGGAGGACACTGGAGTGTGTCGGATCCAGGGCCGCGGGAGGTGTGATGGATTAAGAGGCGCTGGCAGAGACAGAGACCCTCCCTGAACCGTGGAGCAAACCCCGGTGAAACAACATCACCATCCCTCTCCATATCACTGATGGGCTCTTTTCTCTTTCGCCATGTCTTCTCGCCTCTGCTCTTTTTCTTTCTAAAACCATCTTCTAAATTCCCCATTTTCTCTGCCTCTCTTAAATCCACTCAAGATTGCTATAAAACCAGGCAGCCATGACAATTTCCACACATTTTTTATTGCTAAGTCCTTCATTCTGATCGTTTTCCTGCCTCAGAAGATCAAAACATTTTGAAAATTATGAATTTGTGCAGAAAAGATAACACAAGTTGTGGCGCACATCAAGACAGTGAGATAGCTCAGACTAAATTGGGAACATTAATATCCTTAATGTACTTCACAGCATAAAGAATACTAATACTAATTTCTATGAGAGACAATATTAATTAACTTAATTATAGTGTCACCTTCAGTGATAGGCAGGTATTTCACCGACGTTACAGGAAGCTTTCTTAGGAGATCACCTCACAGAACGTATGGACTGTTTCATTCAGATCAGTAAACGGTTAGCTAAGTTAGCATTTAACATTACGTTACCATATAATACACAATAGCTTGATGGTTTGCACAAGCCACAAAATACATAAAACAGGCCTTGTTTCTGGTAACTCCTCTCCCATGGGTGAACACTGAAAATGAACATTATCCAGCACAATCCAAAAAGCCGTGTTTTTTTTTTTCTGCTGCGACGTCATGGTTGCACTTAAATGGTGAAAAGACTGAGTAGACAGCGAGTCGGGACAATATGTCAAAGAGAAAGTAAAGTTCATTACTTCCTAACTTTGGATTCACGTCTGAAAAGCTGAATCAGAGTAGCCAGAAAATTGTAGCGAGACGCCTGGAGCTAACGCTGGTGAGCATTTTTTGACCGAGCCGATGTTTTCTGCGACCGAACTGTGACAAACCTGCGTGTCTGTGTCGGGGTCAAGTGTGTGTCGGGTTAGGTGAGCGTTCTGTGGATTCTCTTAGTTGCTGCGTAGCTGTGCATTGTGTGAGTGGCCTTATTGTTAACGGGTTAGGGTTAGTTAGTGTTTGAAGCTTAGTTGATTGCTTGGGCTTGCATCCATGAAACCTTGATAGCCGCCTGCTACTGGGTATTTCACACACTGCAAATCTGAATTTGTCCATAATGCACGAGGGTCAATATTTACCGTAAATAAACAAATAAATAATACTGTGTAATAATTTATTTTTTTACTTTTCTTCGTATTTTACTAACATGCAGCATGCCAAATATTGAACAATGGTCAGACCTTGTCGCTACATCATTCATCATTTCACATAATCAATGGCTTACTGTGGATTAAAGCTATCTAAGCCTAATATAATGCCCGGGGCTGAAAACAGACAAAGAAGAAGAGAGTATTTTATCAGCATTTGGCTCTTGGCATCTTCCTTTCTTCTCTCTATCCTTTCTGATCTTCCCCAAATCTCTGCTTTGCTCTTATGTTGCCGAGCTGAGCAGCTGTTGTGTGACACAGTGTCAGTATAAAAGGTGCAATCCTAAATCCAAATACATCACCATCGCAACATTCGCCTACGTGCTTAAACAACATTCACAAGTGTTTCATTTAACCGCGGTCAAAATGTTGAACACTCGGTTCCTGTAAAATCTATGAGGAAACGGTCTTCGTTACAAACAAATATGTTTACTGCAATGACTTTCAGAAATCACATTACACATGCAAATCAATGTATTTGCATATTCTCCTCACAATATTATGCTCAGTCAGCTAGAAGCATTCATTATTACATATTCAATGAGGCCAACCTGCAAGAAAGGAAAAGGTCTCGTTTAACTGATACAGTCCATTAAAAATAACCTCTGCTCTGCTGCAAAGACCTTTATGCACTTGGGTTTTTACATGCAATTATTTTGCACGTCAACATGTTTTTTCCAGGTGTTTTTGAGGAAAGAGCTTGAACATTATTTCACACCATAAGTAAAGGCATCGGCCAATCGCATTGTGGTGAAGGGATGTCATGTCACAACAACAATGGCAGTCCTGTTGACTATGTGTGTTTCTACCTGCACATGGCTGCAGTTTGCCCACAGGTTTAGGGTTGGGCCGGTGTAAACATTTTCGAACTGACCTGACCAGACCACTATACCAAAGTTTACCACTAGGTGTTGCACCTGACTCAGCAGACACTCCTGAGTGGAACGTAATGAGACTGTCAGAGCCCATGAGTGACAGTGCAGCGACTCCAGTCCACCTGGTGGCGGTAGTGCACCTCTAAGCTGGTTTGACAACTGTCAATAAACACTAAATAAGAAGAAGAAGAAGAAGTAGAGGATCTTCGGTGAAGCAGCACCGTTAGCAGTTTTGCCTCGATTTTTTTTCCTGCAGTGTTTACATGTTGCCCTGTCCACTTTTTTCCAGCTTCAAATCTGAAATGTTGCCACACTGGTGCAGTTTTTAGTCGTCTTTGAGACTAAGTCTGTCATGTTTCACCTCGTTGTCTGCCCCAAAAAACACCTGGACTTTATAGCAAACAGACACATTGGTTGTTCGATTGCAACATCAACGTACAGCAGCAGCAGAGCTACACCTCCGCCATTTTGGACTGAAAACTGTTCTCAAAAAAGCAAAAAAACGTCATGTCTTTCCTCTGATCTCTTTGTCTATACTCTTTGCTACAGTTGTTGTTCACTTATCACGTCCTTAGTGTATAAAGCACCATAGGAGTTCTGCATGCGCATTTCACCTGCAACCTTGTAATCATGCTCTATGTGCATATTGACATCCTGAAAGCTGCTGTGTGGATATTTTTAAGTCCCATGTCTGAGGCATTTTACACACTGCACCAATGTGAGCATTAGTCCTCTATACTCACAACACACTTATGTGACAATACATAGCTAGAGTAGGTCTATATACAAGCACACAGCAGGGAAGCCAAATTCACAGCGAACATTTGAGGCTTAAAAAAAAAAAATTACATACTCCAAGGCAGACATCAAACCACAAAGGGCCCATGTAGCCAAGATAACAACAGAGAAGAGCTTTCTAAATGACAAAATGATACTGGCTGCAGCTCTCTCACTCCGTGTCTTTGTCTCGAACACACACCCACTGCCTGACCATAAAATACAAATATTTTTTGACCATATGTTTTCCTTTCTCTGAACTGAGCTGAGGGAGAAAAGGGTCTCTTATGCGCAACACTGATTTAAAGCCTCTTTCACCTTCATCCACATTGACTGCGCTGGATGTGCTCTTACGTCGAACCTTCCCTGTTTATTTTCTGCCCTGCAGAGGCTCTCTGCATGAAGTTTCATTCTCATGAAGTGAGCCAAGCTTGAAGCAAAAGGGAGGAGTGAATGGAGGAAGAGGGAGTTGTTTTGTTACCGCACTCGGTGCAATGATGCAATTTATAATTAAAATGCAAATCGAACGACAGGGAGTCTCTCTTCACCTTGTTTTCACTTTACTCCCACATTCTCAGGGGAGGCCCATCTCTGCCCGGGATCTATGTATCCAAGCCAGTAAATCAATTTTCATATGAAGCACCAAAATCAATTTGAGATTTAGGCTATACAAAATCTAAAGTATAAGCCTCTGCTTAACTGAGAGAAAACTTGAGATGCATGGACAGACACATCTAGCCTGTGGCTATAAAACATTTTTCTTCTTTTCTATGATGATGTGTGAGGGATTTTTAAAAGCTCACATCCCTAAACTGAAGAGTAAAAGCAATTATTTTCAGCAACAAGAAAACACAGGCCTGCCTGACACATCCACCATTGGCCTGTCTCTGTTTTGACTATACCTTATCACAATAGGTGGCTCAAACATCCCCTAAGCTTCAATATCAACAAACAACAAAGACAAACGCTGTGGAATGAATCATTTGGGGGAGTTTTATTTCTAAAGTGTTCATGACAGAAAAAACAGAGGAGAAGTGGAAAAGAGGCCTTTTTTAGTGGTTGTCCTTCAGCGTGACTTTGTCATGTAACACATTTCCAGCTCAATTATCTGCATCCAGTGGATTTCAAACACATTTAGCAAGGACCAGAGAGCTTGGTAATTAGCAGAAGCCCTGATTCATAAGGCAAAAAACAAAGCCTGTCTTTAGCTCTATCTTTATCCCCTCTACTTGTCTAATCTCTTCTGATCCTTCTTTTTTCACAGAGGGTGTCAGACATCATGTATGCACTCAGCCAATACCTTTATACGTCAACAGGTTTCAGCTTTTTACACAGACGGATGGCACAGAACTACCACCCCCGGCCCCAGACAAAGGTTTATAAAGGTAAACTGGCCCCTAGGGCTGGGCAATCTTACGATCTCCCCAAAAAATTCACACAACACATAAATATATTGCATAAAATGTGTCCAGAATGATGGTTTGAAATCATGTCAGCTTGCTTGCTTGCTTTGGCACAGGAACGTAGCCTTGGGTAAAACTGCTTTCTGTCTATCAGCAGATACCCATAAAGGCTCATTTCAACAAGAGACAATTTCATCTTCCCCTTATGCTCCGCAACCACACACCCTCCTGCCTTCTTTCAGGTGTTTTGTCCACAATGGCAACCTATAGAAAAATCAAGGTTCCATCGTTGCCATCATGTCTCTCATTCTAGATGTTCTTTGAAGAAGTACATTGTTTTGTTCTTAACTTAATATGTATGTTTTAGGAGGCCATACGTGAAGTCGGAGATACTACAAGGGGGGACTTTCAAAAATGTAACACAGCGATGGCAGAAGGGAGGAGAAGCCGACTGAAACAGTCGCCAAATGGCAGGATTATTCCAGCCGAGAACATCCTGTGAGCCAGACTGAGTACGTTCTGGTCAATAATGGATATTTTGGATAATTCTAAAGCCGATTTGTGAATAGTTGTGAAATGAATGTTATTTTAAACAGTATAATGTGATATATATAATATAAGTATAGATGGTAGCCTAAATGTGACGTCAGGTCTTTGGTTTTTTTTTTTGCTGCCAAATGAAAAAAACATTTAGACATTATATGTGAGTGTCTAATCGAATTCCCATAATATACATTCAATACATTCAATGTTGCTGTTGGTCTTGAGATAACGTATACAAAAACACACAGCTGGGACACTAGACTTGTACACGGTGACACAAAATGATCCAACATTTCATGGCAGCATGAATTACTGAGTCCTTAATGTGCTTAAAATAGAGCATAGAGAATAGTGGATCAGGAAACTGTTTCAGACACAGTCCTTATTCCCTTATTTTCTCTATTTTCTCCTCACCATTCCCTCCCTTCTCTCAAACAATTATAATGATGAACTGTGCCGACAGCGGTACAAGCCACTGAATTTGTGAGATGTCATCTTAAACAGAGGTAGACTGAGGCATGTGGGCAAAAGAATTACGTCTACAATAAGAAGAAACCGGCATAAAAGCAATGTTCTAAATGCATCCTCAAACACATGAAACAACTGTCAGCACGGATCTGATAATCAGAGCGCTGACCATCCACTGAGCTGCTTTGTTCCTGTTTTCTGTTCTTTGTCACACATTCACAACATGTGTGTCTCTAGAGACAAGAGGCTCTGGCTGGGAAAACATCAATGAACCAAATATCAATGAAAAGCAAACGTCTTTCTGTAAAGTAGATGTGTTTCCATTGTTGGTCGGTGCGTTAAGAGAACATTGGACCAAGAGTGACAGCGCACACGTTTTGACTTGACATAATGCGTTCCCTACACCTCACTCTAAATCTAAAATAAATCTAACTCCACGTGTTAACTTTCAAAAAGCTCTTTGAAGTCGTGAGGATGAGCTGAAAAAAGCTCACAAACGTCTACAATGACGAAGGGCTTTATTGACTTCTAATCATGTCCTAGAGCCTCACCGTGATTATAACCACAACGTGCCTAAACCTACTTTAGCTTAACCTTAAAACAAGCCTAGCATGTAAGGCTTGACAGCAGTAAGTCCTAAAGTGTGCGTCCATGGATGAAAACATTAATTAAAAGGTTGTAGTCTCTTTATTTGTCCACACATGCAGACATACATGTAATCATTTGTTAAATGGTTTCCACACAGGTTTTTTTATGCACAACTTAAAACGGCAAATAAACACAGCTCAAAGGAAATGCACGTCATGCGGAGTTAAAATCCCCTTAACTAAAAAGTCCAGAGCAAACAAAACAAACACTGGCTCTACAGTAATGAGGGCGTTTTGGGTTTTTTGCAGACACCGTATTGCAATCTCTAACTTCACCACTAGATGTCACTGAATATCACACACTGAAGCAGTAATTTTTACATTTTAAAAAGTAATGAGAACTAATAGAAACAAGCCATGAGATTTAAACTACGTGTTAATCTTCACTGATCTGACCTATTTTTGGAACGTATCTGGAGCGTATCTTATTATTAGGTTCGCACAGGAAATTAGGAAAATACTTATAAAAATAATCGAAATTTTATCAAAATCACAACAAGGTCGAGTACAATATCCAACGGGAGCTGCAATTTTTTGATAAAGGTAAAATGTGTCACAACATACCATTATAAATGAAGCACTGTGTTGCTACAGAGATGCCGTGGCCTACAAAACATATTCTGCAGACATAAGGGAACACACTTGTATGGTCAGCAAAAACCACACCATCATCATTTCTGTATCTTTTTCAGTGGAATGAAAAATCCCAGTGAAATAATCGCAGTGTGATTTCTTTTACTTACTTCAGCCCTGGTCTCGTGTGTTAATGAGAGTTGTGATAAAAGGTGTGGAAGACTGTCAGATTTAAAATTGCACGGCAGCAGTTTTAAGTTCGTGAATGGCCGATTCACATTATCGGGTCCTGCGTTTTGTTCCTAAAAGCGAGCCAAGTCCCAACAAATGACTTTGCAAACAGATCCACGCATACAATACTCGCCCACTGCACGCACAAATACACACCACGCACTGAAAAGAAGCCAATTAAGATCAACTATTCACTTAACTTGTCATACTGTCTTATCACTGAGCTGAAATATGGGGTTCAAGGGCAACCCAGTGCTACTGAGGGGGGAGGAGGGGGAGGTCAAAGCTGGCATTCGTCCACACAGGAGCCCATCTTCACCTCAGGGAACAATATTGCTGCTTCTTACCAGATGTCACATCTAATCACCTTCTCCCCGGAGGAGCTCACATCTGAGACCATTCGGCGGTAACTGCAGAGGCACGGAGCCAGCGCTCGGCGTCAACGCAAGCAGAGGTCGAGGGTCATCCTCCGCCTTTCTGATTAAAGACAGCAACAGGCATGGTGTCCATTAAAAGTCAGGATGACACATATACAGGAACTTCAAAGTCAACAAATTATAGAGTAATGTTTGAAATGCTGCCACATGTAAGATGCAATTAGGCATGTTTCCATCAGCTCCACTGTGGTGAATAAATTGGCTTCCTGAATGTGGGAGCGCAGAGTACGCATCAACATGAAAAGTCCTCAGAAACTTGTAAATAGAAATTTATCTCCTTTGCTGTCAACCAATGTGAGTCCATACTCCACAACACTTAAAGAGAAATCTGATCAATTATATTTCACTAATTTATACCTTTCCTCGCTAAGTTTTTCAGTTTTCACTGGACCCGCCGATGATTATTAATTGAATAGTCGACGGATCAAAAAACATATAGCGACTCTGTTAAAAGATCGACTCCCTTCCCTCAGTCCAGTCTGTGCTGCTTTTTTTTTTTTTTACCTTAATTAAAAGTTTACTGAATATATTTGAGTTTGAACATGAACTGGGTTCTCCTCAGGTTTCCGGAGGCTTAGGTGCAGTCGGGTCAAGGGGTTTGGGGGAGTTGAGGTTTCATTTTCACAAAATAATTGACCATTATCTTTACAATATTTATTTTAAAAAGACACACAGATTGTATATATTCACATTACATTACATTAGCAGGGAAGGGACGTGGACTGTGACTTGACTGTGACAAATGACAGCGGAACGTGGTAGAGAACTCGCTGCATAGTTTTTATTTGGTTTCGTTGCGTTGTGAGAAAAAATACTGAGAAAACCCCGCATTAAATCTTTAGACACCACTTTGTTGCCAAATGTTCTCAGCATTTCTCACTATTTCCTGACAACTTATAAACAAAGAAGTAATTGATTAATAGAGTCAATAATGAAAACGAAAGCCCTTCGGACTAAGATTGTTGATCAAATAAGATCTGATGTATTTTCTTACCTGTCAAACTAAAGACCAGTATAAACAGTGATTAGAATCAGCTGTGACATTAACATGATGTTGAAGAATAAAAAAATCTTTATTGAAACTATACTCCTTATATGTGGAATATCAACAACAACGGCACTCGCAAGGGTGTTAATGTGCATTATTTGTTAATAATAAAAATACTAAAAATACACCACTGGAGAAACATGCATTTTTGCTGAGCATCAAAGCTCTGCAGTGGAAGCTCTAATCTTGATTTCATGATTCAGGCATTTTTCATGTCGTTCAAAAAGCAAAAACTCGATTAAATGAATTCATTCAATATATTGTCCAGCCTATCATTAAGTAAATGTATCTGGTAAAACTTTTACTGAAGTTAATTAAAGTCTAAACAGCAAAAGTAGCTGTTTTTAACCACGTTTTCCTAATGGTTATGAATATTTATTCTCACTCAGATTTGATGTGTTTTTGCTGTTTCAAGCCAAATTTCCAGAGGCTTTAAAGGAATGTCTTTGACTGTGACTGAGAGTGTCTGTGGGGTAGTAGTATTAAAACGGTTACTGACATCTCCCACCACTTCTAATACTGAGGTCATTTTATCGGAGCATCTTCCTCTCACTGTACTTCGATACAGCTCGGGTTTGTAGAAGCACCGTTTCCGCCTCATGGAAACCCGGTCTGAGTCCCAGCAGACCGCTGAGGGGATCTGCAGACAGGGAGACAGGTGCACACGGTGCTCTCTGTCTTTTTGCTTTGCTGTTGCTCTTTTCAGTGAAAGGAAGCGAGTGGAAAGGTAGCTGCACTAATAAGTTCAGTTCTATCCATCGGTTGCACTTGGTACGACAAGGGTTACTCCTTCGTGTGCCCCGACGTCACTCTGCCTCCCAATTACTACATTTACACACCCGTACACACACACTCACATATATTCATTTATATTCAGGGGGAATTTAAATGCTCTCCATTAAATTCATAAAAGATGGATCTGCCTTTTAAAAGTAATAGTGATCTCCTCACCTTATATACATTGTTATCTATATATTAAAGAGCACGTACATTATACAGTAGAGGCTGAAAATGAGCCGTCTCACTCTGAAAAGCGTCAAACCAGAGCCTTGATATTAAAAGAGGAAATGCCAGCAATACTTAGCGGAAAAAATACTGCTGGTCTCATGAGACATTAAAGCGTGAGTGCAAGCAAAGAGAACAGCAAAACTTCTCAAAATGACTCAATCCTGCCAAACAATACCAAACAAATGGGACTACTTTCATCAAAAATAAACATGTTTTTGGTTTCGGTATTTTCTCAGTCTGTTTACTTAATTATAACCATAATTAAAAAGCAGAAGCCAATCTGTGTGGAGTGTACTATGTTAATTCAGTTTCAGTGATCCTACTACATATTTTTGATTTTATTCTAATGTTTTTATCCTTAACTTGCTGTGTGTTGTTGTGATGTTTTTAAGTTTGTTTATGCAGCGCATTTCATACACAAAGGCAAATTCAATGTGCCTTACTTTGATAAAGTACATAAATGAAAATGTCTTATGCTTGCATTCTCATGTAAAGCACTTTGTAACATCAGTGAAAGGTGCCACGTAAATAACATTTTACCGGAGGTGGCAGCAGTACATACATACACAAGCTCTGAAATGTGTTCAGTGAGTAACAGTAGAAAGTATTTCCACATTTCTACCAGATGTTTCTGTGCTACTGAACCTCATATCATCCATGTTGGTGTTAATTCTCCCAGTGTCAGACTCTCATTAAACAGACGACACCTTCTCTTCAGGGTCAAGTCTCTTTCTCACCTGTTTTGTCTTGTTCCGTCTTTTCCGTCGCTTCGTCCGTCGCGCTTATTATGCGCTGCTCTATACACCAAGAGGTCGTCTTTTCTATGTGTTATTGTTCCATCCACGTGGGTTGAGATCAGCCTTGATGTTGGGAAGCTGCGCAATGATGCAAAATTTAAAAAAATGATTGACAATTCCAATGAATGCATTAGAAACTAAGCAAAAAGTTTGAAAAATGTAAGGAGGAGCGAGTACAGATTGCTTACTTATACCTGCAGGTACATTTCTACAGAATGTAATTTTCATGTTTTGCTTGAAAATGTAATACAATGGCACTGGTTTCAATATTTATATATAATTTCCAGGTGACATTTTCAGTGCTCACTCTCTCAACAGCCCTCTCTGAGACAGCGGTGGGCGTTGTTCGCCTGCAGTTGTACGTCTCTTTGGCTGCTGGCACATAAATGCCAATCTCTATCCTCGCAGCTCCGACTGTTAAAGAGTGGAAAAGACTGCAACAAGCTCTAACGCATCATATCGTGTGTATTAATCAACCGGCGGTTTGATTTGAGATCAGTTCATTACTTGGACGCACAGAAGAATCAAATCCAGACTCCCGCTGCACTATAAAGATAACGGCCAAAAAAATAGCTACTGGTGTTAGTAAAGGTGACAAAACCCTGTGTGCTACCCTCTAAATCCAAGCCATCCTAATTCATGTTAAGGTTACATGTGTTCCCCTCAATATTGTTTGCAGCCTAAGCCTTTTTGAGGGTCATCAGATGGCGGCGTAGTGGTTCTGAAAGCCGGAAATGCCAGGCTGATAAAGCTGTTAGACTGCCACAAACACACACACATACACACAGTGACATTTGAGATCTCTGCAGTGAATCTGGGACCGTAACCAACAGTTATGCTCTGAATCCTAGCCTAATTCATCTCCCTCTCTTTCACTATCTCTGAAAGCACTCCTGCCATTATCAAACTTTCAGCCCCAAAACCTATCCTCGCTCCCTTTTCTGTCATTTGAAATTACTCATGTTAACTATTCCGCACGTTTCACCTTCTGTCTAAATGGCCCTGACAAATCAGTCACATCAGCCTGCCTTCGGTGGAGACCCCCTCTGAGATTATCACTTGCTAATGAAGTCATTTGAGTCAGGCAGACACATTCCCATCTCTGAACGGCCAATCAAAAGCACTGGAGAGACTTTCTCAGCTCCAGCAGATGCCAAGATGGTGGCAACAACAGACAGTGATGGACGGAGGGACGAAGGCAGATAAACACAGAAAAAAAAGGGGAGGAAAAACACAACAGAGGAATGCCAGACAGCATCTTAGTCCAGGCTGAATATCCAACTACATCATAAATACATAATAAAACAAGAGGATTAGTGAAGGAAGCAACTAAAAAAAGAGGTGATTGGACATGTCTGTTGTAATGCATCACAACACAAACAAAGCAGAGTTTTGCTCACATTAATGCATCCAATGAGAAGAAGAAGTGTAGGAAACTGAAGCAGGGATGTCCTGACAGACAGAAACTGAGAAAGCAAAGCAAACAAGGAAGACAGACGTCAAAACAAATCAGATCCAAGTCCCTGTAACTTAAGCGAGATAGACTTGTCTTGAAGAATAAACCAAAGTGAAAAGTAAAAGTGAAATATTTTCTTCAGACATGTAAAGAATTTCCAAATGCGGCGGCAGGTCATCTTCGATTTGATCATTTTATGAAAGCCCTTTTACACACTTCATAAATTGTCCAATCTACATCACTTTGTACAGCAGAGTATGAAAACCCAGACCCTAGTTAACACATCATCAAAACATCTACCTACATACTTTACATACTTTATATCCTTAATCCTGTTCCCGAGTTTTTAATGTGGGATTTCTGTTAAAATGTTGTTTTGTGTTTTTATTTGAGTGAGGTAGTCTGAAAGACGCCTAGACAATGCCATGGTTCTGGTTTAGGCATAAAAACAACTTGGTTAGGGTTACGAAAAGGGTCAGAGTCAGGGGAAGGACTACAGTAAGAAAGAGTAGAGATGTGAAGATTCACGGGCATCGTGACTCGATTATGATGTCTGCATAATTTGCACACATCTATTAACAACGTCGCCTGGCCCAAGTTGACAATTTCCAACATCTAAGGACTTACATTGACTTCTACCGAGTACCCGGGCGTTGAAAACAGACATCAAGGGCTCATGACCACGTGGCAGAGCTCCAGAGCGAGAACGGGCTCATCACAGAGATGTTCTGAGACTACCTCCTCTGTCGGCTTAAAGGCAGAACAACAATACCTCCCATTTCATGTACGGCATGCTCGAATAAAAGCACAACATCCCCGCCTTAAACAGACTCAGTAAAACGGGCTATATATTAAGAACTGCAAGAAGAAGAGCATGAACTGCCACTTTATGAAGAGGGAGATGTGGAGAGGGAAAAAGACCGAAAAAGTAACAGAAGGAAGCAAGAACAAATAGAAACAAGGATGAAATGAAAGAATAAAAGACAATAGACAGGAAAAGAGAAATTGCTGCCGGACGATAAACAAGCATGAAACTGTCCAGTCGCACCGCACATTTTTATTGTACTGCTTCTCTTTCAGTGTGTCATCAAACCTGAATTCAGTCGCGATGCTGGGCTGCACAATAAGTAACTAAACTCACTGGTATCTGACAATAATTCCCAAAATGACATCTAAAGGTACTGTGGCCACTTCACTTTGATAAGTGGACAATTCATTTGTTAAGTCCAGGAGCAGGTGTTCACACCGCACTTGGATTTTTGTGTTTCTAAAAAGTAAAGATGATGAAGGTTAAGAGGAGGAGGGGAGTCAGAAGTTAAGAGTCCTTCGTCATAAATCTGGGTAAATAGGAAAATATTAGTGTTTTAGTGAACATCTGCATCTGAATCACAATGACGGTGTAAACTCCAGAGCTGGAAATTAACAAATAATTCTTTTTGGCCCTAAATGTAAGAATAATAACAAAAAGGAAAGACATGCAACAAAGACTTCTGTCCTGACTAATATAATGGACATTCAGTTTAAGTTTTCAGATATTTTACAAGTTAATAACATGCAAATGTTTGCAACAAATGTGTGCTTTTGTTTTGTGTTTTACTGAGGAACAAAGAGTTTGGCTGAACTCCATTTAAACTCAATCTGCATAAAAGCAAATAATCAGACAAGGCACACTGAGCAAACTCATTTGCATACTACAAAGCCATTGGACAAGCAGCAACAGTCCACCTAGCGTCCTTGAGTGACCACAATTTACTGCACGAGTGACAGCTAACAGTGGCAATCTGCAGTGTCATGAGAAAAACAACAGGACACGCAGCAAGAAAGGGATAAAAATAAAGATGAGAAGCAAGCTGGAAAGTGGAAACAAAAGCAGGAAATGAAGACAGAAGATGGAAGGAAGACCTAGGGTCAAGACATGTGAGGCCTATCAAAAGGAACCTTACAGGAGGAAAAATATAAATAAAACACAATCATGAACCAGCTCTGCCACACTTAACAAGGAGCTCAGAGAGATGGGGAAGGAGGCATAAGCGGAGGGAGCCGCAGGGTTGCCGCGGCAACTGAAATTAGAGCATGGGATAACAAGAAAAATGTGAATGTGTGGGACGACCCAGGTGAGACAGACAGAGAGAGGAAAACAGAGGGACGGGAATAGAGACAGATTCAAAGAGGGATTCAGTCCTATGAGCACCAATTATACAAAAATGTGATGAAGAAAACGCCTGAGTGTGTCATCTTTTAAAGTCTTAAACAGATGGCAACAGCTTACTCAACATAATACAAGAAATAAAAAAAAAAAAACAAACAAACAAAAAAAACCACCCTTGCATACTGCAGCAGGATTACTGGAACTGCGTGCAAACAGCAGCCAAGATGTAGATATTTATAGACACCGATCGAGATAATACATCTTCCACTTTCAGTTATTAATTAAGTCCATTTTGTTTGTATGGCACTTAATTACAGTCGGTCTCAGAGGGGTTTTCAACACCCACACTAGAAAAGTAAATGAAAATGACCCCACTTAACCCTCCCTAAGAATAAGCAAAAAACATACAAACATTTTATTAATAAAAAAACATGTATCAATAGACAGCAGGCATGATGTATCGACAGTCGTTTTATAACACTGCTATAAATCTGAAGCTCCTCATCCCATCACATCTGATAGTTTTGATCACCTTTCTACATCTGTGTGGAGGTTGCCAAGATACATAACACCAACTGGAGGCTGGCAGTTTATAGGGTCTGTGTGTTAAGACCTAAAATGTCAATATTGGTCCCAGGGGAAGAAATAATTAAGGCGTAAAGATCTAAAAGTCTTGTCACATATGGCTAGCCAGCTGTCACATCTGTCTGTTTATATTCATGCCGGTAACAACTATAGCAGCAGCAGAGTATGTAATGGCTGACATTAAATGTCAGCTGACTGAACTACAACTCACAGCACAGCGAATGAACAGAAGCCTGGCATTTAAAACAGTACACAAGCTCCACTTCTCATTTTAGACTTTCACTTCCGAGTAGGTTGTCTAAAAAAGATCTATTCCCTGTGGTCCCGCTTCGCACATCCACAGTGTTCAGTGTTACGGAAAGCAGCCCTGCAGAGATGCTCTGTATTTAGAAGAAATGTATCTAACTCTGTACGCTTCCTGCAGCATGGCAGACCAGTTTTCCTTTTTGGGGCAGTAGGATGTAGGCTACAGTTAACTAGAGGATCTATGAATGAAAACAAATAAAACATCTCCCTCCCAGCTCAAACAGAACTGTGAACGGCTCCTCCCCGGAAACATTACAGCATTTGGTCTGTTTCAAATGTGATCAACCACGTCAGCGGATCAGCGTAACAGTGGTGGAATGTAACCAAGTACTCTTAGTGATGAACTTAGGAACAAATTTGAGGTACTTGTACTTCCATTCACACTTTGTATTTCTACTCCACTACATCTTAGAGGCAAATATTATACTTTTCACTGGACTATATTTGTCTTGTCCAGTGAAAACCGCGTATCTCCAAAAGTGTTGATTTTTATCGTTTGTGATAAACTGAAGGGTGTGTGTCGTCTGTACTTCTGAGATCCTCTGGTCGACCTCGGGTCATAAACGGGTCGTGCTGAGGGTGTTGGACTGTGTACTGTGATGTAGAGGTATTGATCTCTTTGATGTGCAGGTGCGAGAAGATGAAGACCATGTGAAGACCATGTGAAGACCATATGAAGACCATATGAAGACCATGTGAAGACCATGTGAAGACCAT
>JAPQRN010000026.1:18875445-18918619 GCA_037367275.1 Coranthus polyacanthus
CGCTGGAAAGAAAAGAAACCATATTAGCCAGAATATAAGACACTGTTTATTTTTCTACCTTAAATAAACATTTTAAAAGGAGCTATTTGTCATATGTCTGCTTTTAAAAACTCTAAAATGACCTAAAATTATGATTACTGTTTAGAAATAACAGTTTTGACAAAAAAAAAACCCAACATATTGTAAGGATTAGTTCCCACGATAAATATTTTCATATCAGTCGATATCGATAATTATCACGATAAAAGTCAAATCATTGTTTCGTTCAAGTTTAAAGGCTGTGTTTTGGTCCTGAGTGAAAGTTGAGGAAACCAGGTGGTTATTTGTGGTTTTAAACTTGGCTTTATGGTCTGAACATGACAAACACAATGATTCAATTGTCAAATTTTAACATTTTAAACATTTTGAAAATAAGACACACAGGTTTTATTCAAATTACAACAATTACAGTCCCACCTGTAGGTCTTGGTGAAGGATATACTGTTTTTGCCATTAATTAATAAGCTATGAATCAATTAATTAGTCAGTAAATAACAAAAACCTGCCTGTAACTTCCCATAAGATTAGGTATTTTAATCAATATTTTATTTAAACAACCCGAACCTAAACGTATATAGTTTAGTATCAGATATGACAAAGAAAACCAATCACGCTCAGATTCAGAGGCAGCAACAAGGAAATGCTCTTATTTCTTAATAAAATGGCTAAAACAATGTATTAATTTTCAAAGTAGCTGCTGTGATAAACATGATGACAACATGATGGATCAATAAGTCAAAATATTGTACTGTAGTTTCAACTTTGTGTCTCTCAACTAAACATCACATTGAATAATTGCTTGAGCGCCCGAAGGGATAAATAATGGAGCAGCTGATATTTCTTTCCTTCTAAAAATGCCCCGAGCAAACGGTTGTAAGCAGAAGGTAGCGTGTATGTGTTGTGTTATATGTGAAATTTGAAGTTTCGTGATATTTAAAGACCCTGGAAAAGAGTGCGAATGTGTCTGCGACAGAGCATTGACACTCAAAAAGGTGGAAAAGCCAGAGCCGTGACCTTGCAGCTGAGAGAGGTTTTCAATGAGCTGCATCAGTGAAAATAATCCACACACACACACACACATCAGCAGCAGCAAAACCCAAGCCAGGTGTGTATGTGTCTGAAGAAAACCCACGAGAAAACCATCCACACATCCACATTTTCTATTTTTTACTCCACTACATTTAATAAGCTTTAGTTACTTTTCTGACGAAGACTTTGCGCGGTAGATAATATGAAAATCTTTTTTAAACCGGGTGTTTTCTGACGTCTCACAAAAAAAAAAAAAAAACCAGCGTGCGGTCGCCTCACGTTTCACTTCATCTACGGGTTGTGAACAGCTCCACCAATTAGCGATTTTTCCCTCTAAACTTCTCACATGGTTTTATTTCAATAAACGTTCTAATCATCCGATATCTCACCAAAAATTATTAGAAGAAAAAGTCCACAAACTGTGTGTCAGAACTTTGTTTTTTCCTCTTTCCTCTCCCATTAATGATGAGCCCTCAGAGTTATTGAAAAACTGGATATAAAGTAGTTCAAACCAGCTCCACCTCCAGCAGCTACACTCCAGAAGCAACACTGATGCTTCACTTTTAATAATCTAATCGTGCCCTAAATGATAATGTATCAGTCAGAGGCAACTAATCAGTACTTCTACTTCAATACTTCACTTACATTTTGCTGCTAATACTTTGTACTTGAGTATTTTTACTGCTGTTAACTTCTGAATCCTTTTTTTCCATCACTGCTTATACAACATGGTCTTATCAAACAATGTGCTTCATGTTCAAGGACAGAACAGGACCACCAAACATCTGATAGCTACATTCACAATTGAACATGATAGGGCTAATCGCTATGCAGCCTTCTCACTGAGGAGAACCTACATGGGGGAGTTTTGTCAGGCATAATAAACTCTCCTTGTGTTGTCACAGCACTGTTGAGGAGGAAGGTTAAACTTAGAGCTGTCTGTAAAGCTGTCCCTGTGCAGCAGCGGGGCTCTAACCGGGGCCTCTGGGCCACACGGTGACGAAGAGGAGGGGCAGACAGCGGCGTTAAAGACTTTGACACTAACATAATCACTGATAATTGATTCGGCTGGTGAGGAAGGTGCGACATTAAAGGATAAAAACAGCAGCGGCGGTGGCGGCACGGAGCCGGGGCTTAATGTGAGCTGATGGGGCCGACTCTGTCTGTCACACGCTGTCTAATCACACAAGAAAGGAAGATTTTTAAGACATATCATCAAATCACTATCAGCCCCGCGCCCGCGCAGCACGCTCAAAGGGGCTTTGATCAGCAGGCGGCCAGGGAAAGAGAGGGGCCGCGCAGGCCAAGGACAGCACGGAGTCAAGGGGACGGACCGAACCACACAAAGAGGCAGACGTCCATGAGATATCCCACGACATGACAGAAACATCAGGGTGTATCGATGACTGGCACCCAAGGGTCAAACAACATCACCATTCATGAGGAATGATGGAATGGGGGAATGGAGGAATGATGAGCTCAACTTGGGGGATAACTTTGTGCATTCTAGTGAATTAAAGTAAAGTGTCATTATTATTATTATTTTTATTATTCTAACATAATTTCTAACACGTTCTGGCTCTAAGGTGACAAATGTCTGATTAGCAGAATCGAGGTTTTAGGAGCAAATACTGGATGATTGTGAACAAAAGTCGATCACTCAATCAAGACAAAAGTAAAGTGATTTTGTTATTAGAGCTACAGCAGTTATTCAGCTGATTATTTATTATTATTGATTAAATGGCAGCTATTTTGATAATGAAGGCATACAGAATTCATTAGTGAATATTCAGATCCTTCACTGAAGTAAAAACATCACTGTGAAAATTAGGCCAATTAATTAGCCGATATCGACAGAAATGACTGTAACTATCTCTGACTTTAGTAGAAAATGGATGACTGTTGAACTCAAAACTAACTAAAACTCTATTATTGTCCTTCAAAGTCTGCCAATATTGGTAGTTTGTGAAACGTCCTGTCTCTGCCAATTCATTAGCTACACTAATTAATCATCTATCTCTAGTGAAAATGCTGCAGTACATGTACACGTTCTGCATTCACACCTTAGTGAAAGTATCTAAGTATTATCTGCAAAAAAAAAGGTCCTTGCCAGTGTTTTTGTATTATCATCATTATTATTATTATTATGTTTTTGATTCATTTTACTGCTGTACATGTTTAAGGTTGAACTCATTTGATCTACTTTATAAACTGTTGTTGGTTGAATCTACATCGATGCATCATATTCTATAAGATCATCATGTGCTTGTAGCGTCGCCGTCCTGTGAGAACCACGCGTCTCTAAAAAGATTTCATGAGCTCAAAAAAAACAGGCCTGTTTTCAGCTTCGTGACGATGTGTTTTCCAGTGAATCCAAGAGGGTTTTTGAGGAGATTATTTATCTTAAGAAGGAGAATTTTAACCTCATCGCATAAAGGAAACACTTCATCCTTCAGTTTATCACAAAAATCAACACATTTGGAGATACGTGCTTTCCGCTGCACAGGAATGAGATGAAAAACTGTATCTGAAAAGTAAGTGAAGCTAAAGTAAAGAGTAAAAAGTACAATGTGTACGGAGTAGAAGTATAAAGGGTTAAGTACAAGTCAGGAAGGAGATGAAAAACTGTAAAAGTAACTAAAGCCGTCAGACAAACCTAGTGGAGTAAAAAGTACAATATTTGCCTCTGAGATGTAGTAGAAGTATAAAGTAGAATAAAATGGAAATACTCTAGTAAGGTACAAGTACCTCAACCACCTGAATTTAAGTACAGTAGTACTGTAGTTAAACTCCACTCGTACATGTGATGATAAACTGAATGTCTTTGGTTTTGGATACTGGTACATTTTTAGAAAACAATCTGAAAAAAGTCTGATTTTCTGATATTTTAACACTTCATTGAAATAACATTTGATTAAGCATCTAAAAGATGGCTGTTCTAGTTGCTATTTCAATCATTTATCAAGCAAAATACCAGGCGTGAACTAACTGGACAAGAATATCCATTCATTTTGGATTTGACAAGCCTCGGCAGTAGAAAATAATAATGGAACTGATTCGCTTTTTCCTGTGAACGTGCAAACACTTGGCGCTCTACCTGGAAATAATCCAAATACTTTTCAGAGGCACTAAGCGTGTTTTTAACCTGTTCTACTTGATTGAAGCAGACCCCTAACATGCAGAGCCAGTCCTTGTCACCCTCACAGCTTTGTTATTAACGTGTAATGGAGACACATGAGGTAAGTCTAGCAGCGGTGACTGGGGTGTGCCTATCTGCTGAGTGAACTGATGAAGACGGAGGGCTCCCTGTAGCCTTACAGTCAGAGCACTGATAAATTGACCAGCCTCCACCTTTTCCCAACTGCAGGAAGGATGTGCATGCATGAGAATAAGGAGGGATGACCATATTAAGTGGCAGTGCGACCGGATTCATGAACACATAGAGGCCAAAGCACCAGGGAGCAGGAAGGCCTCTATTATGTCATCAAATAGTCTGCACAGAAGGAGCCAGCCTGACAATCTGTGCACCAACACACTCACCTTTCCAAAATTAAAGGTTGCTGGGTACAAATAACATGAGACAGACAGACTTGTACACATTTCCACCTCGTTCACCAGACGTAAACACACATCACCTCATGTTGAAAACGCTGGTGGAAGATCAAAGATTTTACAGATGTTTAACAGAACTAAAGGAGCTCCTCCAGAGTTAGACTGCAGGGGCCGGATATCTTACAGAGGAGCAGGGGAGGAAAGAAAGAGGCAGAGATGGAAAAAAGGCAGTAATTGCAAATAAGAGGGGGAAAGGGGAGCAGAGAAAGCTGCAGGCTGAAGACAGTAGGGAGAGAAGAGAGAGACTGGGATGACGAGTAAGTAAGAAAATGCAAATGAGAAGCTGCCAAGCAAAAGAGGAAAAGGGTGAAGAGAGAACGTGAGAGATTACTATAGGAACTCAGAACAAAGCTGAGAATAAAAAGTGTGGCGTGGAAGTGGAGGGGGGGACCGAGAGCATAGGAGGAAATGGCAGTGCATGAGACATGACGAGGACGCCTTTTGCTGCAAAAAACGAGCCGCATGCTTTCTCGCATGTCCTTCAAAACGTAGGCTTTAGACATCACAGCACAATATGTTCCAAGAAAGAAAATGCAGGAGAAAATGAAAAGATATAGAGAGGCGGAAGAAAAAAAGGATGGTAATGATCCGCAAAGAAGTGGCCCATGGCATCTGTTTGTCACAAGCCAGGACCAGAGGGAGGAAGCGAGGGAGGAGAAGCTCCTCTTCTCAGTCTCACACTCCCTGGCTGTCCTCCACCAGCAGCTGGAGGCTAAACTTAAGCTCTGCCAGCAGCCGCCAGGGAAAGAGGAGAGGCCTTGGGAAGGGGTCATCCACAATCACCAACCAAAACAAAACTCAGGGACACACATCTGCATCATTAGCAGAGCAGCCCAGCGTGCCCTGATGTCTCCTCACTTGCACAACAGATCCCTCAGAAATGTGGCCACCGCGGTCCCTGTGCACACAAACATCCTCTGCACAGTCGCCATACAGCGATGTCAGCCCCCTCTTCATGAATATTCATCTGCCTCATTAACACTCAAGTGGGGAAACACAGCATATTGCATGAGCCTCCCTTTACTTGGAGAGAGAACGAGGTTTGAGGGAGGGAGAGGAGAAGAGATGGGACACATGGCGACTGTAGAGGAAGCAAAGGGGAAGAGACACAGAGTAAGAAGCAAAGCCTTCTTGTCATTGCCAGCAAACTTTTCTTGAATCTCAAGAGCGGAAGGGGGAAGATGTCCTATATTGTTGCGGGAGCTGATACCCTCCTGTCACTTTTCCTTATGAAGCCAGACTAGGGCAGTATGAAAGCAGCGTCAGCAGCAGGGACAGCACAGCGGGAGCGCCGGCTGGGAATTACAGACCATTTTACCCAGCAAATCCTCCAGCAATAAAAGCTTTAAAACAGCTGCAATTTCTCTGTTAATGTTTGGCTGCTCACAGTAACTGCTAAACTGTAGGGGATAGATGTGAATACACCTCAACACAAGCTGCTGTCACAAGGTGCAACCTTATTCTTGTTCAGTGTAAACACATACACACAGATACGCAAAACCACGCAGCCGAGTTCACAGCAGAGTCGTAGCTCTGAAATTTACATCTGGTTTTATTTTCGTTTAGACTTCAGGTGTTTTTGGAATGGGTGAGATTCAAAAAGGTCAGAAAAAGTTTAACCTTTGACCACCAAAATCTTTTCGCTTCATCCTTGAGTCCAAGTGAAAATCTTAAGACATTAAGGGAAACTATCCATGAGATATTGCGTTTTAAATGTAATGGGGACTGAAAGACAAACCTTCTTATAACAGATATTCATTGTGTTTTAGTGTATTATATATTCATACAGGACCAGTATCACCAGGTTTCTTCAAGTCTGTGTTTTACTGGAATATACTGACATTATTCCCCGGATATGATGTCAAGGCTCTTCTCTACCACATAATTAACTTTGAGCCTTTTCAAAGATAGAAAAATGTTCCTTACCACATGCTGGCGTGCCATCTATCTCATTATCTTTCGAGATTTTGCTCTTCTGATGTATTTGCTCTTTCTGCAAATGGGTCTCTATACTGTGCAGCGACATGAGCCTCCTGAATCTGCACCCAAAACGCTGTCAAAACATTTGCCGAAGCAGCCTCCATAAATCTTGAATGGGAAAGAGGCTAAATAAAGGCATGGGGGAAAGCAAAACTTAACAAATTATGGACATGATTAAGATCACAGACAAGCACCACAGTTATTACAAATTACTTCGAGTCCCCAGGTAATACTAGTTCAGTGTGAACTGGGCTAAAGTGATAGGTATTTGTGAGGGACAAGATGCAAAAAGGTCAGGACAAAGTATTACAGGAAATGGCTGGCTATACCATGGGGATAGAAATGTGTTCACTTAGGACAGATGAACCATCCACAAAAGACAACTTTAAAAGCCCTTTCACACTGGATAAAAAAAACAGTTTCCAAGTGTACAATAAGCATTCGCGTCAAGGTCAACTCACAGGCATTTATCTCCTCCAGCTCTAATTGGGAATGACTGAAACATGATACCTGGTGATGACACCACTTTACACCCATTTTCCAGAGTGACGCTATGATGTGCAGAGCGTAAATAGCCCAGAACCTTATCGTTTTTTTATCGTTTGGTGATTTTGTTCTTGATATCATGCAACATGCAACAGTGGCAAGACGGCAAAGTCAAACAGCTGCTACTAATTCGAAGGGAATTCGAGGGGTATCTACAGTTCTCTGTTTTCCGGTGTGTTCACAATGTCAAACGTGACGGTAATATAAAAAACAGGAAGGCAAACCCGTCTATTGGCAGTGCTTATTTTGACCGACATTTAAAATGACACGCTTGGTGTTTCAGTGTCGTATTAGGCTAAAAAAAAAAAAAAAAACTAACTGACAACATTTTCTCTATATTTTCAGTTTATTTTAGTTAGTTTTGTAAACACACCGTTTCAGTTAGTTTGATTTTTCGTAAAGCCTTGTATCCGCAGAGGTCTGACAGGTCAAAGGTCACTGTGACCTCATGTCTGTCCATTCTTATGAACACATATCTCTCGAACACCTTGAGGGAATTTCTTCACGTCTGGCACACACATTCACTTGGAGGCAAGGAGGAACTGATCCCTTTTTTTTTTGCCAGCCAAAGGTCAAAGGTCAAGGTGGCTGTGACCTCACAAACACATTTTTGTTCAAAACTGCCGGTGCTTGAGAGAAAGGCACGAACAGATTATGATGCAAGGATAGTGGACGCATCTGATTGAACGTATGATTTTTATTTCAGTAATCAAAAACTTTTGTTTTTCCAATGTAGTTTACAATATTTAGTTTGTTTTCTCTGACATAAATAACCTTGTCATCCACAGACTCACTGAAGTTGTCAGTCCACTCAGACAGACTCTTTCTCTCTGAGCCACTTGCCAGCAGACGCACAAGCGGATAGATACAACCACACATAGAGAGAGGATTATTTTCTCTTTATGTTGTAATGCCAGTGAATATCTTAACAGGAACTGCCAACAGGGGAAATCTCCCATCCTGCAGCTGTGTCCTCAGAGAGACTCTGGAAACTGTAGAGGCAGCACACTCTATTTCCTTGACTTTTCTCTGTGGCTTTGGTGACACAAAGAGCCGGCCACATGCGGGAGGAGGAAGATGGCGATGGCCAAAATTTTTGCCCATGCACGGAGTCGCTCTGGTCCTTTAAAGGGCACTGAGCAGCCCGGACAAAACCAGCAGTATCATAATTGGACCAGGTCTCTGGAAATCAATACGGCTGCTTACAAGAGGGGCCTCCACCAAAGCGATTTCATATTCCACCTTCTACACACCATTTCTGACAAAACACCCTTCAATTTCAGAACAGTATGAACTATCGATTTCACAGCCACCGTTCCACCCTCCTCCTCCTCCTCCTCCTCCTCCTCCTCTTCCTCCCGGCCTCTCTCTTTTCCAGTCCCCTACCATTGACGCACAACTCCCTCTTATTCTCTTTTAAAGGAAAACAGGAGTGTTTTCTGGTAGAGGGTAAGGGGAGTGGAGTGGTAATTTCCTGTGAACTTCTCTATTTTATATCATTCAGCTGCCTCACAACTGGCTTTCCCGCCTTTTATTTCACTTGGCCCGACGAAAAGACAAGTTTTTCCTGTGACAACAAGGTCAAATATCCCTATATAATATTGAGGAGATTAGGAGCAAAATGTTTCTCATCTGCAGAGAAAATTTGTCTGTTGATATACGGCATAAAGAGAATTTATCGTCTCAGACAGAATAACTACAGCCTATGTGAAGTATAGTTAGAGCTATAGACATCTGCAGGTTTAATGCCACCCCAGGGGAGGAAAGACTTCAGACGTTTTGTTTTACTGTCCTGTCTACAAGAACAAAGCAATCTACTTTTGGGTTAAATGTCCAAATGTAAAATGAGCTCAAGGAATCATTGTTGTTGCAGATGTTGTCTGACAAGCCTGGGAGAGAAGACAGAATACTTTGTTTGGTATCGAGCTGTAAAAGAATCTGTTATTTTGTAATGATATGTAATGAAGTGTTTCAACCACTGCAATTATGTCTCTCGTGTCTTGTAAACCCATGAGGGTTGAGCACTGTTTATGCAGGACAATAAAGAATCAATCAAAATATACAAAGTAACAAAGGCGCTTTATCTTTGCCTCCACTTCTTTTTAGATTGTTTCATTCTTTACTATAAAAGAGCTGCATTTCTTTTATAATAACTAGGGTAAAGATTGCTAAAATTATGAAAGGCTGCAACAAATCTTCATTATCTTTTCATCGGCCAATTATTTTCCTAAATAAGCGGTTAATTATTCAGACAAATGTCAGACAACAGTGACAAATGCCCATCACACGTCCTTAAACAACCAGTCTCCAAGAAAGTGCATTCATGTAACAATTGTGTTTTGTTAGAAATGTTACCAGTGCCTTGATTTCGTCTTAAAGATACTTGTTACTGAAGGATCTAGTGTTGTAGTCGAGACCACGTAAACCAGGACCAAGTCATGACCAAGAAGAGAGTGTATCGAGACCAAGGCGAGACCGAGTCAAGACCGAGGCCAGATAAATACACAGCAAAGACATTACAGCAACCGAGTTTTTCAAATATTACAGATTGATAAGGTATAACATGTGGGATGATTCCGGTTGCCAGAGAGTAGCAGAACGAGGCAGAATGTGGAAAGAAGAATAAAAAATTAGTAAAAAGTTTTACGTCTTAAGAAATGTTTGAAAGATTTTTTCAAACCACAGTAATGATGTTAACAAATAAATCAGATTGAGTGATATCCCTACAGCTGTGTGTGGTCTTGACTGGTCCTGAAATAAAATCCCGAGTCCTCTTCGTCCAAGACCGAGACAAGACCAAGACCCTCCCAAAGCGGTCTTGAGAACAATCTCTCCAAGCTCTACAACACTAGAACCATCTGCGACATATGTTGTCATTCCGCATCCTGACATGCGTATGTGTTTGGGGACAGGTTGTGATTTGGTCTAAATCTGAATCCGTTTCATCGCATCTTTGTTGACTTTTTCTTAAAGTGAACCCAGGTATGTTTCTCTAACCCTGACCAAGTGCTGCCAGTGTTTAAAGTTAAAGTTTTATGATGCTGTCATCACAACCAGATGAGATTGTGAATCAGAAACAACAAAATAAGTCGTCTGTGAACAATTTACAGTTTGTGTTGTTTATATATTTTTTTTTTGTGTGTCTAGGAGAAAGCAAGAAAATCTTAAGCAGAATCATTTAGACTACAAATAAGGATAGCAGAATTACCAAAAGGTTTCGGATAAGTTTGTTCACCACTTTGTCTTGTCCTTGTCATGTTGCACAAATAAAATATAAAACCTCAATGTGGGCGGCATTACTTTTCTATCAAAACACAATTGGAGCTGCAATTTAGTTACATATGCACATAATTTGTGGGAAACAGGGCTGCCCTTGATCATGAAGTGTCACAGTGAAATTGCATCAATCCAAAATATATTCAATTTATTATCATAGAAGAAAATATTTGTCAGGTTACGAAGATGGAAATCAGTGGTTTCAACGTGGCGCTTAAAAATGGCTCTAAAATAACAAACAAGCTTAGCTGAAGATATGTTTTCTAACAAATGACTAATTATTTAATCAACTACTAGTTAATTATTATTATACATCAGACGGGCGACAGTGTCAACGCAGAAAGAAATTAAACTTGATGGAAATATTTGTGTTATCCATTCAATTTCTGCATAATTTGAACCTAAATGCAAATATAACCTGCTGTTTTATTTCCTAAGCTCTCAAAAAGATTATATCTTTCACAAATACCAAATCAGACAGCATTTCAGCCACCACAGAGCTGGGTCTGGTAATCAAACCATCAACATAGGTCACTGTTTTCACAGCTTAAATGCCACATAATATCAGCAAAATTGGATGTGACTTTCGGGCAGCGACACTTTTAACCAAGTGTGTTGTCATTCATTCATATTCAGATGGCTTCCCTGGGTCACGAGCTGTGCTGAGCGGCCTGGCAGAGACCGGGGAGACCTGACCAGTTCAAATCACAGGTCCAAACTCAGCAGGCATGCATGATTTAAATACATCTAAATGGCAGATGGTGAGAGAACTGGCTCGTGTCTGCCTCCGAGACAGAAGCAGTGATGTAGGAGAAGAAGAGGATGAGGCCGCGCATCAGAGTGAGGAATGGCTTGGCTTGTCTTAAAGATTACTTTTCCTCTTAAAACATTCACTTCATCTGTGTCACTCAGGCTCCCAACTTGTTATTGGAAAATAGCTCCGTGCAGGAACGGTGGAAAACCATTCGATGCCGGCACTGTTTGCATCAGTCACACGCTGACACACACATACACACAGAAAATACATTTCATCCTCCATATCCGAAACAGCCAATAGCACTGGCAGGCATTTGCGACCCCAATCCATATTTCAATTTCCCTCCTCTCATGCAAACTAATTCAATACTTGTTGCCTTCCCTCACAAGCGATCGGCAATGTGAGAAATGAGCTTCTTCTCATGCTGCATCTATAAAAGACCCAATCAGAGACGTTTTTGAGTGGGCCGCTGCCTATATCAATTATGTCTTAGTAAGCTCGCGCACAGGCAGATTCTTGGATGTAACATTTAAAGACTGAAAACGAGCGCTTTGCAACATTCGCGCCACGCTGTAACGCAAACTGCCTGTACTCAAAACGCATTCAGCCCATATTAGATGCTTTTAAAACTCATACTTGACATCACACTCTGTCAGCACTTACATCAAGAGCTTAACTATCCCAGTGTTCAAAGCAATTAACTAAGCCTCACAATAACAGTGCAATGAGTAGTTCAAACATCATCTACTCTTTCTAAAAAGTGGAAATCTGCTCAGAACACAAACTGCCTCCTTCACTTCAGACTTGTGAACTTGTGAAAGTCCCTCACAAAGCCCAAAATCAGAAACGCCTGTGATGCCACCAGCCAATACTTTCTGGAGTCGATCCACCCACGGCGACAAATTTTGGGGGAATTCACGTACATGCTCTTAATCAGGCTCATTAGTGGGAAAAAGCTCAGTCAAACTCCATTCATTTCAAATCTACAATGGATTTATGACCAGTGAGCCATTTCCAAAAGCATTCTCTTCATGCTTTGCCAAAGAGCTAACTAGTATTTGATGTATTAACTACTGTAGCAACACCACAAAAAAGTCTGACACATCTTGACATCTTCCCTAGACGACCATGAACAAAGACATCCCCAAAAGCACACAGCCAAATAAGAATATGAAGTACACAAGAAGAAGAACAGCGCATGGCAAAATGAGTTCAGCTAAGAAAGGCAAGATTTTAGATTTTTTTTTTTTAATTTGATTTTAGGACAAGTAGTATAAAGAACACACCACAATATGCATGAAAAAAATATGTAAAACATAGCAAAAAAAGTTATTTCAAGAAAGAAAATAGGACTTGTTTCTGGGAAATCTGTCTTATTTTTATTTTCTAAAAAAGAATCTCATTTTAAGAAAATATATCTAACTTTGTCTTAAGATATTCCAACAAATATTGAGCAGTAGCAAGGTAAAACAACAGTTTGCATAATATCCCAGCATATTTCAAGAGTGAGACCACTTGTACAGACTCTCAATTTAAGAATATTACATCTATCTGTGTTTTCGTTGCTTATAATAAACACAACTTGCTTGATTTCGGGGCTTTTTTCGATCTTTTTTTACTTTAATTTTTCAGTGTCTAGACATTTATTTCAGTCTTAAGAAATCTAGCCACATTGGAAGATGTTTTTGCTTAGTACAGGACGGTTTTGTAGTGCACTAGTCAGAACAGTTAGCAGTGCAACCGTATGTTATTTCCTGAGAGCCAAACGGTTACAGATAGACTGTGTTTTTGAGATTCGATACTTGCGACATATTGGTGTTAGAGCTGAGTAGAAGAACCATAAGCTCGAGCAGATACGTCCACTGTTCTTGTAAATTTACGATGTGTCACATTCACACATTCGCGCACCAGTGAAGGAGTCACTTGCAGAAACTTGGGGTTCAGCGTCTTGCTCAAGAACACTTTGACATGTGGACAAACTGGAAGGTTGGTGGTCCAGGTTTGTAGATGAGCTGCCCTACCTCCTGAGCCATATCAGGACATAATCTGTCCACTATCAGTTAAGACCAAAAATGTGTTTTTTTAAGGTCACGTTGACTTTGACCTTTGACCTTTGGCCACTAAATATGATCAGTTCTTCCTTGAGTTCCAAGTGAATGTTTGTGCCAAAGTAGAACAAACCCCTCAAGGGGTTCCTCAGACATTTATAAGAATGGACAAACACAAGGTCACAGCGACCTTGACCTTTAACCTCAACCTTCAATAATAGTATTAGTACTGATACCTTGGATTCAACACTGGTTCCTAAACAATATGCAAACCCAGTTTTGCATTTTAACAAAAATAAAGTGACATTTTAAGGCACGAAACAACTTAATGTTGTCTGTTAACCTTCTATCATTAATACAAATCTGTAAAAGCCACGCATGTCTGTTGTACTGATTTATTCCCGAAGTATTGAAATTTGACATCAAACAACAAGACATTTCTGTCGAAGTTCGGTACGCAGCCCTGCAACACTCGAGTGTGTCGATATTTCCTTACAGCTCTAAGTGCAGCAGAGTCAAACAGTGCAGAGAAATGATGCAGTGCAGGTCACACACATTTCTGCACACCCAGCATACACACTCGAAATAGTCAAAAGTGAGTAACAACACTTACTTTAACTCTGGAGCCTGAATACACATTTCTTCACAACTCTTTGCCAATGTAAAGGGAGAAGCAAGCAGGTAATAGCGACAAATTTAGGGGCTTAAACGGCGACAGCTTTACGATGCCTGTGCGGCCTCTATGACTCCATTCCTGTCAGATTCTATTAGCTTGGCCTCCACTGTGTGTTTCGATTGGCTCTTGGCCTATTCCCAGCAGTTACAGAAGCACCTCCCGTAAATAAACCAAATGGCTGCATCTTGTAGTGTAGAGGAGGAGGAGGAGGAGGAGGTGGAGGCTGTGGGCAGTTTCTGTGTAAAGAACATCTGACAGAGTGGTTGAGCAGTTTAATATACAGCACATGCAACTAGAGGCAGAGCTCGACGCATATCGGTGTAAAAGTTGACTACTGTTTAAGAGGAATACAAGCAGCCAGGCGCGCCGAGCACTGTTAAATCAAGACAAGTGGTTTTATTCCACTCCACACACACACACAGCTATAAACAAAAAAGTGTGTCTGTCTGCCAGCTGCCAGGTGGAAGTCTAAGCAAAGGCCACCTGTCTAATAACGGTTTTAAATGCGTACAACTCAGCAATATGAAACGGAGCATGTGGCCTGTCCTCTCCAAACTGATCTTGTTAACAGCATGAGCGCTGGTGTTCATTTTTAGGAAGTACACTCAAATTTAACATCGCCAAGATATATTTCAGGCAGGACAACTGCGTCTGATTTAACCATTTATTACAGAGTGGCACACATTTGTGCTGGTGTTGACTCTGCCCCACTTATGCTGCGTCCTTGACATCGCAACAACGTTTGAATCAACGAACACGATGGTCCTCGTTTGTCGGCCTGTCACGGAAACGAGCGCAGATTCAGGCGCAGAAATCATCTCAGGGCGGCGTTCACAAGCGGTCGTATCTCGTCAGTGCCTCATCGACAACACCTTGTTTTTACTGCGCAATTTATCCCCACAGACCAAAAGTATGTTGCAAACCTTCTCTGGCAATCTCAAATGAAAGAGAAATTCATCCTAATACCAAGCGTTCAGTGTTTCCTCCTTCAGAGACTTCCAAAATGCAAATTGTGGACTGATAAAAATACAAGGGCCACAAGGATTAATTTATGTGCAGTTCATTGTCAAAAATGAACTCACTTATCCAATCAGAGTAGTGAGTCTAGAAGTCAGTTCATCCATTACATGTCCAGTGGATTTTGTTTTTTACAGAGAGCACAGTGTTTCCCACAGTGTGCAAATCATTCTGTTGTGTCGAACAGAAACCAAGAACTGTTTGAACTAGTTTAAAACCAAATCACTATTTTTACAGTAAATGCCCCAAGAGTAAAACAAAATGGATTCATAAATTCCAGTAATTCTTAAAATGCCAAGGCTAAATGAATTTTTTATGGTTTTGAAATGGCTGAAAACATTTAGTTTTGTTGTACAGATAAAAAATACTGGACTGCGGAGAGAAGAAAGGCTGCCAGGGCTTCATGCGCTACAACACAACAACTTGCTGTCTTAAGAATAAATAAATGGTAATTGGACATAGTTGTCATGAGTCATAAGAGTCCGCACAGCAGTGTTGTGTATAGAGGTACTGCATGTTGGTGATTCTGCTCCTGCAGTGGCTCCGACTTCTTCCTCCAAACTGAAATAACACTGCATAAGTGCATACAGTGTCTTATAACCAAGAACAAATGACTTGGCAACACATCTGACCGCCAGCCCTGCATCTGCAGACACAGTCGGGCCCAATAAACAGTTTCAGCATAAACAACCTTTCCTCAACCTGCTGCAGGAGGAGGCCCGATTCAAACAGCTCAACGTTTCATTAAGGTCTTAAAAAAAGTCTTAAGGTACAGTCCTTTGCAGCAGTAAATTCTTTTCTCTTTCAATCAATGTTAAGATAATATGACTGATAAATCAATATCAAGGTCAAACTAAACATTTTATCTCAACTATGACCCACAAATCTAATTCTCATCATTGTTTTGTTATATTCAGTCTTCTGTACTTTACTTTTGAATCTAACCTTACCAACGTCGGTCTCATAGAGCCGGGATGAGTATTCAGCTCAATCAGCTCAATCGATAAACAGCAGATATTTTGATATTATTATTTATTATTATTATTATATATTATTTGACGTTTGAGGTCAACGTCTGCACATCTTTGGTTTTAGACAGATTGTGAAGCTTCTATTGTCCTTACAGTAACGTATCGAGTTGTTGGTTAATAATATGCTTTTTGTTTGTTTGTTGGGGACGAGCTGCCAAGACAATGGAGAGAGAAACACTGTACATGAAATCTGTGGAAAGTATGAGTCAGTGACTGACTTACACTAGAAACGCTCACTAAAATTAATTCATATCATCTTCAGAAGAGGTGAGAGTGCTTCATTTTGTCGATTAGCATCTGTAATCCTTTTGCAAACTCTTACACGAGTCATGCACTAAACACGTCTTTATGCAAAGCGTGTGTTTGACTGTACGACCGAAACAGAAAATGAGGAAACCGCAAAGTCAGTCGATGGATGAAAATATTCAAATACTGCACGCTGAGTCAAGCACCACATTCATTCAAAGTATTTCTGAAATCCCACACGCCTCCCTGCACATACATGAATACACATACACTGAGTGGAACCCAGTGAAGGAAAAACCAGCAGTTTAAAATGCACCGAGATTTGACTGTATAAACAACCACGACACTCTTTATGTTTTGTCATTTATTCCACCGATACACAATGACTAACGTGTGAGTTTTTATATTTTTGTCTTTTCTCTTGTCTGTAATTATCAAATATGCTGTTTAATGATTGCTTTCATGTTTTAAATGCTGCTAATTCAAAAAGTTGGGTTTCTCAGCAATAGAAAAGAGAGGTTTTTGTGTTTTGGTGTCCCTCTGAACACTGAAACAGGTTTTATTTTATTTATCATTCCCTCTGTTCAGGAAAATCACTTTCTGATGTTCTTTCAATAACACTGATGAAGCAAAAAGTTGTCTTTCTAAAACATTCATTCAGAAATTCATCCTTTACACGTATCGAGTCATACTTCGTCTTTTTCGTGCAAAATGTTCCGATGAGCTCCAGTTGAAACATCAGAACAGAAAAGTGGACATTAAAAAGACTGAATTCACAAGATATCTACTTGATCTGATTAAATATCATTACTGAAGCCTCATATTAACTTCAGAAAACTTCACAAATTTGTGTACTTCTAGAGTAAAACACTGAAGTTAAATTCTGAAGACCTTGTCTTTTAATGAGTCTTCTAACTCGTGAATTATTTTGAGAATTTTTTTCTGCTAATCTTCTGTGTCCTCTGTACTTTCATTCAAGTACAGTACAAATTTGAGAAACTCGTACTTTACTTGACTACTTCCATGTCATGCAACTTCGTACTTCTACTCCCTCAGATGTACATACTGTACTTTTTACTTCACTACATTTGTCTGACAGCTTCACTTACTTTTCAAATCATTCTTTTTCATCCCCTTCCTGTCCAGTTAAATCTACATACGTCCAAATGTCTTGATTTTGGATTAGACGTCGACTGATAGTGGATTTTTAAACGCTATCGATATATCAATAGTGTAGAGCACCCCAGTTCCAGCCCTTCCCCAAAACATTATGACACTGAAAAGGAGGTATGCATGTCTGAAATTTACTATGATTTACTTCATTAGAAACCAGATAATTGCTGAACTGAGTCAAAGTAATAAAATCCTGGCAGGTAGGTAGTATTTATCCCCACATTTGTGCCGGGAAATCTTATTATGTTATGTTATGTTATGTTAAGTTATGAGAAAAACATTAATGTAACACAACAGATAAATATCTGCCACTGTCGTCTGTGAGATGACATCGTATACGCCGATACCGAGATCGGCCGATATCAGAAAAAATCGGCCGATATATCGGCGCATCCCTAATTTCAATTTGACTCGACTTGCTTGGTTATCAAGGAAACGCAAAGATTACTCGTTCAGAAATGTCAAGTCAAATATACAAACTGAAACAAGCATAAAAAAATACAAAAAAAAGGAGCGACTTTCATTTAACATGTTTTACACGGTACCTCTCTCTGCTCAATGTCACTAAATCCAAATTATCTCCATGCGACAAAGGCTGTGTTTATTCTTTTCTTTTGGCCATTTCTGTGATTATAGCATTCTAAATCCTCCTAAATTTGGACCTTTAAATATTAGCCTTTTGCGATTATATAATTGCACAGAGTGATATTGCGATTTGATTAATTGTGCAGCCCTGCCCAACAGTACATAAAGTAGTTGAAATGAGCTCAAACTTACACATGTACGGCAGCAAAATGCAACATACACATTAATGCAGGAGTAAAATGAATCAGAAACATCATATATAACAGTGTAACACTGACAGGGACCGTTTCACTGTACAGTGACTACTTTTAGTTTTCACACTTTAAGCACATTTTACTCATAGTACTTACATACTTTTACTGAATGCAGAACTTTTTCCTGTAGTGGCGTATACTCACAGTATGAAGTAAAGGATGTGAGTGCTTCTTCCACCTCTGCTTCTGTTATTTCTATTCATCCTGCAGCTGCAGCAGATGCAGTAACAAGAGGAGGAGGTCACTATTTGGCAGGATACTGAGGCTGAGCTTTCTCCGGATCGGCTCTACGTGTTTTCCTATAGAGGGTTCATTATTTCGCACTGCACTGGCATTCACACACAAACAATATTACCCATATTCGCACAGCCGAGCTCAGCAGGACGGACTAGTTAGGAAAAAAACAGCCGAAAAGTGATGAACAGCGGCGGGACACCATCACTAACAGACCTGCTAATCGTAACCAGCTAATGGCTCAAATGTCCGCTCTGTAAAAGTGCTTTACGTGTCAAACAACGCCCAAACATTAAAACTACGTTAAATCGGGAGGAACAACAAAAAGGAAACACGCGATACACGTGGGAAGAGCGTGTGTTATATGTTGAAACTCACCTTTTTTTTTCGCTGTTTCACGAAAGAGATGGAGGGTTGTTTTTTTTTTTTTTTGACAGGAGCTGTCACTCCACTTCCGGGTTAGAGACGTCACGTGTGCAGCGGCTGGCCATGCTGGGATTGTTTTGGTTTTGGATGAAACGCTGAAAAAAAGAAAAGTACGGTTTACAGCTGCCTCTCAAGTTTACAGTGCATCGTGTTGCATCAGTGAAGGCAGACTGCGGTTTCTGTAGAGTCATTTAATTTTAAAAAAGAAAGAGTTAATTAAGATGAGAGGACATAAAACTTTATAGATCCCCAGGCAGGACATTTAGCTTTAGAGAAGATAAGTAGACATACTGTAACAGCAGTGGTGGAAAGAGCAGGAAGTAAAGTCAAATATCACACAGTAAAAGCGCTCAGTAAATGCGCTTTATTTATCCTGTCAATAAAATGAGGTATTTCTGTTATCCTTTGCAAAACCTCACACAAAAACACGAAAAAGCAAAAAATTCTTGCAAAACTTGTCAAATTTTTGTCGGAAAAAATGTTTTTTTGCATCAGTACACACAAACTATCATTTGAGTAAGCACACGAAGTATTCACTGATGGTACATAAAAAAAAACACCTGCGTCTAAATGTCTTCGGAATATAAATATAATTATGTATCAGGGACATTTCACCCGAACTAAGGAGCTTAAGTCCTTATTCTACTTGATTTGTCATTCGTTTAACACAACATTTTACTTTGTGATGTTCAGGAGATCAGAAGCAAAATGTTTCTCGACGGTCATGATGTATAGTATAAACAAAAGTATAAACAAGAAATTAATTTCTCATAAAAAATAACTACCCCATGTGAAGTAGAATTTAAGCAAAAGACAAAGAGAATGTCAGAAGAGGGACTTTGTTTGTTGTGTGATGAAAATGAAAGTGAGGTTCATTTTTTGATTTACTGTCCTGTCTGGGATGTGTCTTTAGTAAAATGTCATCCTATTATGTTGCTTTCTTTTGGCTGGATGATTATAAAAACTTCAGTTGAGCTTCAGGAGTTGAATCTTTTTAGTAGCGAATTTTATTTGCCAAACCTGGGAGAGAAAACAGAATATTTTGTTTACGACCGAGGTGTAAGGAACCAGTGATTTTGTAATTAAGTGTGATGAAATGTTTTGACCACAGCGGCTGTGTTTTGAAGTCTTTTAAAGCCATGAGGGTTGAGCACGTTCTGTGCATGACGATACATGTAATAAGCTAAAGGGGACAATATTATCCCTTAAATGATAGAGGAGTAAAGGTATAGAGTAAAGAAGACAAAACAGATTAGTAGAAAAACGTATTCTGTGTTTAGGAGCTTTAAAGGAGCTTTATGTAGTATTTCTACTTCTACTAGAGCGTTTAGAATAAAGAGTTCTGGTTATGCCAAAGATGTCGATGTATTGTATTGCAGAGATATAAACTGAATTTATACACGGTGATGGACCGACGTGTCCCTGTGAATGTACGTGACCACTAGAGGGAGTAGTGAGTCACTGTAGCCTTGAGTCTGTCGGTTCACGATGTTCTTATGTTGTGTTTATGTTTTCCTGGGTAAAACTGAAAACAGTTTTCTTCTTAGCTGCACAATAACATTTATTCTATTCTATAAAAATGAGCCCTGTTGTTATTAGAGCATCTTATATATATTTTCCCACACAAATGATGGTGAATTGAAGGACGCTGCCTCACTTTGTGTTCGTCATCGGTAAGTACTTCCCTTTATCTGCAAAATTACGGCCAATGTTTGTAATTATCTTTTCCAGGGCAATCCCTGTTAAACACTGAAACGCTGCCACACATTTTTTAGTTTTAGTGAATTATTGCCCTTAGGAAAGTGGGTCATCACAGCACGCAAGAAAGACACCACAGGAGGTAATGTAACAAGCAATTAAAAACGTACTGGGAATAATGAAAAATATAAATTAGGGTACAGTGTCTTTGTACAGATTTACAGCTTTACTGGCTTGATGATATGACATGAAAAGATGTGCTATAATATGATTATGATCGAGATGCCGGCATTTAAATTGGCTCTGAAAAGAATGCAGGCTCGTTTGTGTTGCTGATGTGAGTAGGCAGCGCTGCAGATATTAAGTCACCACATGTGGGTAGCTGCCCATGTAGGGTATCTTGGCAATTTTGCAATCTTAGAAGAATATCGTAATGTGATTTTCTCTTTTGAAGATTTAAATCACAGCCATCCAACTTTTAACAAAAGCACTTGGGATAAACTACGACTTTGCTGTGATGCTCGTCCAAAAGGTTGTCTGGTGGGAAATTTAAGGCAAAGTAAATGAGAAAGATAAACAAAAAGATGAAGAGGAATCTGGCAGTTGAATAAAGGGAAGAAGAGGAAAGTCGGTGTGGCACCTGAGTTCTTTTCTTCTCGGCGATGTTTGATCTCCTGAGGAACACAACACTGCAGGCGTGATGTTTATACGATCTCTTTGCAGGTGAAGCTTCTCTTTTGTTGCACGAAACAGTCCGCGCTCCCCGCGTTTTGAAATTACACAGATCTTTGTTGACACCGATCGCGACTCAAGTATTGTGAAAACTAATTCAAACTTTTTACGCTCGTTGTTTATAATGTACTGTGCATCCCTACGTGATTCATAATGTGGAATTTTCCCAGCCGGTGGGATGTTTCAGTACATGAAATTGTATTACTGTGTGACAATCCCGGCTTACTCTACAGGTCTGGCACCGCGTTCAGCCGTGGCTCAGCTCTGGAGTTTAATGCAATTATAAATAAATAAGCATGTGGTCGGGAAGAAGACAGGGCCCTATGGGGACAAGCTGAGAGAAAATAGAGGAAGTTTAATTAAAGCTGCAAACCACACTCCCACACACAAAGACACACACGGTAATATAGGCAAACCAATATGTGCGCGTGTGTGTGTGTGCACTTCATTTGCCATTGTGCCTGTTTGCACGCACACGTGTGTCTTCAGAAAATTGTGCGGAACGTGTGGACGTGTTTATGTCAACACGTCCTCATACCTAAATGACAAAAAAGGTCGCGTGCCAAGGACTCCCAGAAGGACGTGAGCGTTTGCTGATTTTCTGCTCTGTCGCCTCTAGAGGACGATGTGCTATCGCCTCTACAGGCAGCAGGAGGAACTGCACAAAATGGCAGATGTGGGCTGTAGGAAAAAGGACACAAAATACCTCAAATAACATTAAAATTGCGGCTGCACAATTTGTCGAATAAGTCATATCGCAGTATGACTTATTCGACAAATAAACAGTGTGTTTGCTTGGTTATCGAGGAAAATGCACAGATTACTGATCTTTTTTTGGATTTGGACCTTTAAATCACAGTCATGCCCAAAAGTTTTGGCAGTGACACAAACTTTGTTTTCGCAAACTTTGCTCCTTCACTTTTTGAGATTTTTTTTCCATGTTTCTGTGGTATACTGAAGAACAATTAAAAGCAGTTCGCAAGTTTCAAAGCCTATTATTGGCAAATACATCAAATTTATGCAAAGAATCAATCTGTGTCACTGCCAAGACGTTTGGCCATGACTGAACAGTGTTTAGCAATTATTTAATTTCACAGGCTGACATTGTGATTGCAATTAACTGAGCATTTCTAATTAAAATGTAGAAAATAAGACTTGCATTTAGGCTGTGACATATTTCAGATTACACATTGCGTGTCTTTAAATGTAATTTGTAAAGTCTTCCATTCAGTTACTCAAAGTGAGTAACTTTGCATTACTTCAACACACATTTAACATGTAAAAATGACATTCTCTCCCCCTTCCCTGATAAAATGTCCCAGAAACAGTTTTCATCACAAAGATCAGATGCTTCACTAACTGTGGCAGTGTTCCCTCAATAATGAGCCTGGGAAAATAGGACGTTTGTTGTTTGAAAGCCAGATTTTTCCTATTTTTCTCGGATCACGCTGCCATAAATAACAACCTAACAATAACGTAATTTAGTCTTCAATCAATGACAAGCAGAGATTGCACTGCACAAAGCTGCGGTCTCCTTTTGACCTCCATGAATATAAAATGATCCTTGACTTTCTCTGACAGAAATGCTTTGTTGCCCTGGTTGTAGACAGGTCGGCTACGCTGAATGCATCGCCTGCCATTGTGCACATACACTTTATTACCTTCTGAATTTCAGAGCCAGTAACGGAGACTAGAAATAAGTAATGCCTTTAAGTAATGAAGAATGTAACTGTGGTTTGATTACCACCTGTTTAAACTGTGTCTGTAACTAAATGCGGTTACTCATATTTTGTATTATAAATGCGTGAAGATTATACGACTCGGAGTTATTTTGACTGACTTGAGTTTTTGTCTGAAGGAGAAAACGTGATGATACCATGCTACAGATGTGTGTGAACAACGCGTTTCAGACTCAGTGAGTGATACGGTCTGTGGAGACGTAGCATTAATTCGTTGATGGTTTTCGTAGCCGTGGGTGCGTTCTGGTTCATGTTCGTAGTTTGGAATATCTATACTACATGTAACCCCTTTTAGACAGAGCCGAGACTGAAACGGCATCACCGCTGCTCATATCAAATGAAATCTTAAATTGTAGAGCATTGAAATAATGTAACAGTGACAGTTACAAGTATTGCTGGTTTTCTAGTGAGGTTGATCTCATTTATGTTGCATCAACACGGATGCAAACAGGCGTAGTGAGGAGTAATCCCTTGCTGTATTCAAAATAAAGTTCTCGAAATTGTCTCTTCCAGTTTCTCACCTCCAGTAACCCGGCTCCATACACAGACACAGTAAAATGATTTGGTGTATGCGGCCATGTTTTTGTTACATTATTTTCTGCAAAATGATTGAACTGCCAGTCTCCTTGTAATTACCTAAGGGGTGCAGGCAAAAGCACAGCCAGTAAAAGGCTGATGAGGGAGTATTGAATTTGCACTTCAATTAGAGTGCTTATAAAGTGTGGATTACACAAGGACTCCAGGGCCACGGCTCTCACTCAATTACCACAGTGCACTATGGGAGGAGGAGCGACAGCCGGCAGCAGGGGTGGACAGTGAAGGCATCAGGATGAGGAGCAAGGTTGAAGAGAAGACGAGAGGTATGTTGAATGGTGGAGTGGCCCGAGCCACGTCTTTAATCAGCACTGATCAACTCACAGGGAAGAGCAGTGAAAAGGATTAAATAAGGAGAAACAACTGGAGGGAGATCCGTCCATGTGTGGCTGAGGCCTCCCTCTTCAAGTTCCCGCTTCGCATTCAACAAGGACATCTGAAAACACACAGCCATCAGAGTTATTAAACTTCACGGTCCGCACGTTGCAGCTCTACGCCGATTTGAAATGCCTGTGCATGTGCATTCATTGCCGTTTTCTGTGTTGTTTAAACAAGTCTCCTTCAAGCAGAATGTGGTACATGCAGAGGAATCTGCTCAAAAGGAGCAAGAAAGAAAAAAAACAACCTCAACAATGTGTCTGAGTCCCTGAGTAAATTCTCAAATGGATTATTGAGCCAATGAGTGAAAATCACCGGCCATTTAGAGTGGATTTGTCTGCGAGGCAGCGATAAACGACAGCTCGCCTTTCTGCGGCTTAGCTTCTCAATTCTGAGGAGGAGATGCTTGAAGGACATGCTTTTAGAGTAAACAGGCCAATGGCAACGACGAATGAAGGAACATAATTTGTTTGCTTGGTTGTATTTATAAGATTATTTTAAGACAACGTGATATAATATGGTTATAGATCTGTAAGAGGGGTTATTGATGCTTAATTACTGGTTGTGATATTTGCACAAAGGACAGCGGTGGAAGAAGAACGCGCATTCTTTACATGAAAGCAGCAAAACTATGCTTTGAAAGTATTATCAATAAAATGAACTTACGGTTTGAAAAGAAGCACTCGTTTTGGAAGTGAGGCTTTTATATTTACAGGTGGATGAGAAATTAAAGGGAAAAATCAACATAAAGTGTCTAAGGTGACGTTTTCACACCTGAAAAGTCACTTGTTTTATCCAACAGTTCAAGTTTAACATCGACTTTACAAACATCTACATAATAGTTGGCTTCTTTTTTTTTCGTTTTGATTAAGCTCTCAGACAGATGGTGTGGCGCAAAAAGCAAAATATGATGAGTAGAATTATAAAGAGGAATAAAATAGAAATATTCAAGTAAAGTACCTCGGAAATGTAGCAGTAAAGTCTGTTTAGTATAGCACCCCGTGTTCCACAGGAGTAAAAGTAGATATAATAAGATCATAAAAAAAACAATAACAAGAAACAAACAATAAAACATAAATAATAACAAAGCACAAAAACTGAAAAAATCCAAAGAATAAAGGCCAGTCAAAAGGAATCGTCTTCCACGGTGAGATCCACCAACGCAAAGTATTTGAGTAAACACATTTAGTTACTTCTCAGCCCTGCACCAAGCGCATAGAGATTTCAGATAGAGTTTTATTATCCTCTGTCTAACTTTAAAATCACTTTTAACAGTTTACCAAGTTACATAAACACAGCATGACAGTGTTATAAGATCCATATGGGAAGTTTACCTGAATTAAATATGACAGTGTTATAAGATACAACTGGCACTTAATGCAAAGCTCATGCTAATTGGATATATGGATGAAGAAATAAAAGGAAACCCAATATCTTAGCGCTTATATCCGCGTGTACCTTTAATCTCTCAGACTCCAGCACTTTTTCTGTCGGTTTAGATTATCTCTTCCTCTCTACCTTTGTCTCCCTCACTCTCTCTCTCTCATTGCTACTGTCAACAAAGAATGTGCAGGCTTCCCACAGGCCCTAAAGGAATCTCTCACACTGCACTCACATAATCACTTCAGACCCGGCTGTTTAGGCCGACATCTCCACTGGGACTCACCAGCCGCTCGCTGCAGGCCAAATCAGACCGCTGAGTAAAAAAAAAAAAAAAAAAAAAAAAACTGCAACAGTGAAACAAACAACCGCAAGTCAGACAGAGGAGTGTGACCAATCTGAGAACATCACGGATTCGTCTTTTAGGCTGAACGTCATACTCGTCTCCTTTTCGATTTGGCGTCGTTCTGTATGAAAATGGTCGACATTTCAACGAGCAGAGGTGTGAAGAGTACGCAACGGTGTTACTCAAGTAAATGTACTGTTGGCGAAACTGTACTTAAAGGTTCGATATGTAAGATGAGTAGGTGCTAACGACCGTCTCCGCTGCTGACTTCCATGATAACAGCCAGGACGCTGATTTGTATGTAGAGGACTCGGGTCAGTTTCGCCACAAAAATCCTTATCCTCATTCCCGAGTTCTCCAGTGCCTTTCTATAGCAGCAACGCTAGCTGCTGTTAGCTTAGAAATGGAGTTAACTAACATCAAGAAACAACACAGACTCCAACACAAACCAGAGATCCTCTATTTACAAAGATGGCTCAGCGTCGGCTTCACTTCCTGTCTCCTACGTGGGCGTGGTCAGAAGGGTCGAGAACGTCGCGTGGATTGATGAAAGTAGATTAAAAAGGTGTTAATAAAATAACGATACAGGCATGTTGCTTTATGTTCCCGGCCGTTTTTACCTCCCCCAGATGAGATTTGTGTGGCGAGATCTCGCGAGAGTTCGTTGCTGAGACAGAGACGTCCCTCAAGTCAATTTTCTCCCGATCTGTGTGTCCGAGAAATGTCATTTTAAGGTCAGAATGTTCAGGAAGTGACTCCCCCAGGAAACCGTCCTGTTCTCAAGCGTCTTTGCACAAACTTCATGTAAGCACGCAAGTAAAACTATGTGATTATGTACGACCACAGAACCTTTAACATGCACTTTAAGTAAAATCTTGAGTAATAAGCCTTAAGACAAAGGATGTGATGTTCTGTGGTCCCACATACTTTTTTATCTTTGGACGTTAAAATGTTGGACATGGACTCTGCTGTGTTTTTAGTCACGATCCTCATTCAGATTGATTGTAGCACTAGGTAAAATTACAACCAAGCCCAAACAAGCTACTGGCTGTTACCACAAATATGCTGCATAACGAAGCCGTCGCATTTCATGAACTTGAAGTTGAATCGGTCCCTTAAATGTGGCCTGGGATTCTCTGGTAGCCGACCTGTTGTCTTCAAATAAATATATTGAAGTAAATGTAAAGCTGCCGTTTTTCCAGTCCACAAAAAATGTACTTAATTACAGTAACAAAAGCAATCATTTATTATTTCTATCCCTGCTGATGAATGCACGATCCACACCCACACACTCAACAGAGACTGCTTTTATATGTACGGCAGGTCAAGCATGATTCCTTGACTGCCTTAAGCCCACTTTATCATCCCTTCCAAAGACCAAATGGGATCCAGAGCTTCATCTGCTTATATCAAAGAAGCCAGATTTAATGACATGTTTAATGACGCCTTACATTGGCAAACGGGCTTTATTTGAAATCTCCAGCGCCGTCAGAAATGAGCCTTTTCTCCTCCAATTAAAGGCATCCTTTGGAAGACGAACCCGTTGCTCTGGACGAGGATCTTCTTTTTTTTTTTTTTTCATATAGTGAAAGAAGAGTTGTTAACACTTGGTCCCTTGCTAATGTCAGGCTCGAACACGCTGGAAATACATTTAAATATCAAGGTGTGAACATATTTTTAACAATCGCAGGCAGCAGCTGAAGCCTCATGGGAGCTGACAACTTATGAAAAAGAGACGTAAATGCATCTGCGGGACTTGATTCAAGAGCTCCCCTGTGTCTCCACTCGTTTTTTAACATTGTTTTGAATACACTTCCTATTATTTTTCCTACTCTTTTAGTTCATCTGTTTGTCTGTTTAGGACCAATGTTGGCTCCAACAAGGATTAAATATGTTTATATGTCAACATAAATGCAGCGATTGCTCTGGATTGCCTAATTTTTGTTGAAAGTGGTACATGCTTGGCGTAATTTGCCTCAGTGAATCAATTGAAACACAGAATTGACATGAAAGATGCTTGTTTTTCTCAGGCTGTCAGAGGCTCAGCTATTCAGTTAAATTTGACTGACTCACAGCTAATTCGCCTCCAGCACTGACTCGCATAGAAACATTTGCATAGTAAAGGGTTATGCAGACGCTGAAGTGTAACAATACAAATGTACTAAATTATGCATGAACACACAAGTGCGCACTTTGTTAAAGATTTTATAGTACAACTTCCTTTTTTTAAACGGAAAAACTGGACTCTCAAAACCCTACATACAGTCTAATATATGTAGTGAAGACCCTGAAGGAAGTTAACAACAAATATATGCTCAGTGTTCGCTCCTTAAAGGAAGTGAGACGTCCTTAAAAATGGCGTCCTGAGATCGGTTTCCAGGCCACGAGCAAGAAGATCGAGGCGGCACAAAATAGAGACGCGAGAACAGCCTAGTGTATGACTGACTAAATGATCAAAACCATCACAAATGACCAGCTGGACATTAACTCTGAAAAGAAGAAATAATAAAACCTAACAGGTGTAATTCAGTGAAAGGTAAATATTTGGATGTTAAATATAGCGAAGTAAATGTTAAGTAAGTAAATACTTTCCACCACTAATACATGGAAATACTTGACAGTAAGGCTGGCTGTAATTCATAATAAAATAAAAAAATAAAATGTGATTCACTCCATTTAGTCTCACCAGTCCCTCATGTTCAAGTCTTTCAAACTACAGTCATTAACTTCAGCGAAAATAGTTTCTGAGACAGAAAGGACACTGGCTGTCTTTCAAGGATTTGACACGCTTGGCTCCATCTCAAACACGTTTCGAATTCAGAAGACAAACAAGGACATGAAACAACATGGCAGAAAAGTCAGGGCATGAAGAACAAACTGAGCAACAGCCTGTCGACAGACACTCCATTTGTCGTCCCGTTTAACCAGTTACTCGCCGTCTTCGTGGTGTATTTGTAAAGTGCTCCACCTGTTAGATAGCGTTTTGTGCTTGCTGACCGGCAGCCAAAGCACAGTGGAGTTGTACAAAACAGGCTTATCTGTTTTCCTGACACAGCTGGGGCGTAATGACCTCAAGCCACAGGTCGAAAAATTTTTCTGTCCTCCATTCCCCAAATGAGGCTGCCTCTGGTCATTAGGGAGCCAGCGTTTTAAAAACACAGAAAAACAACCAGTGCTGTGGTCATTAAAGATGCCATCGACTTTTTAATTAAGTCTCATAAAGGAGCTATCAATGTGAGGGCGGTAATGTACGACCGCGTAAAGCCAATCCCATCTCATTTCGGTGTTCTTTGAGGCTTTAACAGATCTGTTCTCATTTCACGCTATTAGAGAAGGTCTGGGACTGTAACACTTAACATCTCTGCCGTCTCAGGACTAATTCCTCATCATGTGCCACAGTCCAATTTTATATGACCCTTTTTTTACACTAACAATTAGGGCAACAAAATCAAGTTTATTTGGCTCGTTAATGACCTTTACGCTGGAGGCATGAAGCAGCGGCGGCCGGTGACTCCAGAAATACAGAAGGACAGAAGGAAAACCAACCCATGGTGTCATGTTGCTTTACACTAGACGGCTACTTATCTATCTACTTCCTAAGGCAGTAAATTAGACAGTCACCGTGTGCTGGAATGAACCTCATGTGCAAAAACTAGAAGCCTTTAAATCCAACGAGGGGTGATGCAGCACTCAGAATTTTACAGTGGGAATTTTACCACGACCTGCAAATCTAGTGTATAGATCTGCATATGAACGTTGGGTACATGTCCATACCAATATTTGAACAAACTCAAAAACACAAAGGCAGGAAGTACGTAAAATAAGCAAGGACACATGAGGAAGGTGACTTACAAAGTAAAAGAGGAATCAAAACAGCAGATCATGACAGAAGGGACATCAGGAATGAACTAACTCGTCAGAAGCCACATTGTTCTGAAATTAAAACCTGCGAGCAAACGTCACCGGCCTTTCCCTGTGGAAAATAACGTCAGCGGATGTTAGTGAACCTTGTGTGATGACATGCACTAGCAAGCTCATCTGTGGGTTAGCATTCAGGCTGTCAGCAGGAGCAGACACTTACGCGTGGATCCATAGACTGTAGAAAAAAGTGGCCTCAAGTGGCCATTCCCAGAACTGCAGTTGTGACACCTGTGCGTTGGCTTCATCTTTCAGCCCCGGATGCTGTCGTTTGCGGTGGACATATCAAATTGTGAGATGAATTTCGGTCTTTTTCGCAGTGTCAGGTGAGGTCCTAGGTAGGTAATAAAGTCCATGAATTATGTCATCATAGGGAGGCTTCAACATTCATGTAAATATAACCTTTGAAAGTCTACGTATTTGGTCATGAGTTTATTGTGTAAAATGTCTTTTGGTTTCGTAAGACCATATTCACTCGGCATTTACAATTGTATTCAAAAATAAATTAATCATATGTTTGTGTGCATCTTATTCATCGATGCAGCATTTTCCACACGCAGGAAACTGTAAAATCAGGTAAAGATGCTGTAGGGCAGGTTGGGGAGTTACTCGATTTATATTTTCATCTCCCTCTTATCTCTCAAAAATAGAGAAGGAGCAGCCTCCTCTGGCATGAAGACATATTTATCCAGTAAAGACAAGAAAAAGCACATTTTAGAGTTAACATTTAGATACGTGGCGTGTCCTAAAAGCTGCTTCTCAACGTGTTTTTTTGTGATTCCTCAGATCAGAAAGCAAACAAGCCCCAGAAAGGTCTGCAGGTTGTAACACAGAAGGAGGTCAGAGATGTATTTTGGTCCTAAACCTTTCAGTGCTTCGCAAACAAACACTGGTAACAGTATTTTAAAATCAGTCCTTTGACACGCAGGTAGCCAGTGCAGTGATCTGAAAACCGCTGAAATGAGCTCTTTCAGCTGCTGTCTGGTTCAATTTGGAAAGAGGTTAGAAAGAGGGAAAACCCAATTACAGTTGCTCAAGTTAAAATAAATACATGGACAAGTTTCTCTGGGTTTTTCTGAACATGTGTGCTTCAATCTGTGCTATTTTCACGCTGAATTTTATCTTTACGCGGCTGGTAAAACGTAACAGTTCAGGTGTATACAAGGTTTCCTGGTGTGTTTTTATCTTTTATTCTATTTAGATTTAAAATGTGGTGAAGCCTAGAAGACCAAGATGTCAAAACACAGCGTGAGCCGAATGCCAAAAAACACATCGGGTCAGAAATTCATGAAACTGGATTGGCTACTTCGGAACGGACTCCCCGATCACCAAATGGACTTTGAATCTTCCCTTTTGATTCTCTCTTTAGAGGAAACATCCAGCAGGGAGGTAATATTGGAGTACCTTCACTCACCTCCCACATGGGGCAGGTCACACTGACCTCAAATCTCTACACGCAGCAGCGGCGCAATAATAAGGCCGACCTCCTTATCTCTAGTTGGCACAAGATACTATATCTAAAGTTATATTCACAGAACACTGGAAAGTCTGATATTTTCAACATGGAAAAGTGTTGTAAACAGCGCTCGTGTGAGGATTTCTGTTAAAAACCGGGCTCAGTCATTACGAGCTTTCCAAGATGCAATTATCTGATGTCACTGAGGCAATATGAGCTGTAAATGCTGCACAATCTAACTTTTGTTGTAATTAAAATCTCAATTATGTCATATTTTCGGCAGGCAATAAAAGTCTATGAAAGGAGAAGCGATATTGCAGTTGCAGTTACTACATATAATATGCATATACATTGCATTGTGTTGCGTATTATAAGGAAAAACCAGCATAAAGTGTTCACCATGTGCCTCCAGAACAGCTTCAATGTACCTTGGAATTGAGTCTACAGTCTGTGAACGACTGGAGGGATGAACAACATCGAACCAAACACATTCCCTCATCGAGTGTTTGGATGATGGGGGTGGAGAGCGCCGTCTAGTGTTAAATATGGATACGGACAGAACCTCCTGTGCGTTCATTTCGTCTGCACATCATCTCCGGTACCGCTGGAACTCGTGGGGGCAGTGTAGCCAATAGTTGAGAGACCAACGGGATCTCTGCTGAGACACAACGAAGAAACAAAACAAAGTCAGCGGCCTCACGGACCTCTGCCGTCTAGAGCGCTGCCTCCGCTTTTGCTTCTTCTTAACATGTACATAATTACAACCTCCTCCACCGTCATGTTTGTTGTTGTTGTTCTTGTACGAGTTATCAGATACTTTTAACTCTAGTTGATGCTTAACATTTATGCCAAGATAAAGAACATACAGAAGTGTGTGGGCAGTGATGGTGATGGTTACATCATTTGAAACTGATGTCATTCTTTAGTTAGGAAAGGGAGCATAAATGAGCCTTAACACATCAGTACAAACTCCCCTATAGGTGTGGGTTGAGGGTTGAGATCTGGTGACTGTGAAGGACATAGCGTGTGATTCTCATCATTCTCGTACTCGAAACACTCAATGAGCCTTCATGTCCTATGGGCGGTGTGTTGTCATCCTGAAGGAGACCACACACATCAGCTTCTTCTATTGATTTGTCATCCGTCTGTATGAAATGTACCACAAGAGACAATTCAGTTGAAACACAAAAACAGTTTATTGTAAACCGCAGGGAAAAACAAGCAACCCTGGTAAAGGGCAGGCGTGGGTGAAGAACCCAGGAAGTCGGATCTAAGAAAGTGAACAATCCTGACGAGGAGCAGTCAGAGTCCAAATGCAGGTCTGAAGTCACAAAACAGGGCTGCTCAATAACAGCACAAAGATGTGATCAGAGTCTGGAAAAGGGGTGATGAAGGACTGAGGCTGGTTGCTCGATGAGGGAAAGGTGTGTGGAGGAGAGCAGAAGTAGTGGGAGACTGCAGATAGATGGGAGTGGTCATCTATGGAATGATATGAGGCGAAGGGAAAGAGGGAAAAGCACAGGTGCAGGAGAGAGTTCATGAAATAGATCATAATTCCCTGCGGCTACATGTAAGATTTGCGCGTGCACTTGCGTGAAGCTTGTGCTGGACTGTGTTATTCGAAGCTAACAGTATCTAATGTCGCACAGTGTTGCAGCCGTCGAGGAGCAGAAGAGAACTTGAGAACGAGCAGAGGGGTTTTCGCAAAAAATCCGACTCAAAACCTTTTCATAGAAATCAGTGTATTGTGGCCGTTTACTCTGGCTGATGTTAACACAAGCACATGAGCATGAGCACACGGTCCATCCTGCACCGTTAAGTAAAAGTATATAAGTATCAGCTGCAAAATGGAATTAAAGTACTGAAGTAAAGGTACTAGTTTGGTTCCTCTGACTGATATAGTATTAGATCTGACATCACTTATTGAAATAAAACCATGTGAGGGAAAAATCTGTATTTATCGGAGCTGTTAACTCATCTGAAACGTGAGACGACAAAACGAAACTGCTTTTTGCAAGACGTCAGAAGCCAATGTATTGTATTTTAAAAGCGTGCAATTTTGTCCATTGTGTTAAAAGTAACTAAAGCAGACAAATGGAAAGGAGTAAAAAGTACAAGATTTGCCTCTGAGGCGTAGTGGAGTAGAAGTATAAATGAAAAATACTCAAGTACAAGTACCTCAGATAAATTTGTTTAAGTAGAAGTAAAAGTACTTCCCACCATTGAATACACAGGAGGGGGAGTCGTTTGATTTGTTTGGCTTTTCTGTAATGTTAATGAGTAGAAACACTCCTAATACGTAAATATTTGTGGCACAAATCTTTCTGCATATGATTCACTCGTATTTAGGGTACGGTATAATGTACGACGGCATCATTTTTAAATCTTGGTCACGACGTTTGACCGCTGCAGCTAATTAGAACTGTTATTCTGTGTAGTATGCAAATAGATTTACAGTGCTTTGATGAACTCGTGCCACTTTTAACCTTAAGAGCATAAAAAGTAAGTCAAGCTTGTGTTTTGCACTGATATATTTAGAGAAAAGAGTGAAGTTTCTTCCTGAACACATTATGCTGCTCCACTAATCAAAGACTTTGAGACGTGTCCAGGACATTATCTCCAACCAATTGCATAAAGGCTGGAGAAAGAAGGTAATGGGGTTAGCTATATAAATCAGCACACAAGAAACTCTATTATTGGTAAAGTAATAGGGACCGACGTTGTTTGTAAGCTTCAGCTGTTTGCTTAATTGCAGATCTACGAGCAACATTGGCTCTCATTTACATATGTAAATTCAAAGCAGGCCAACAGAGCTCTTCTTGGCAACACTTCTGTTTGTCTGAAGGAGACGAAAAAAAAAAAAAAAGAGGGGCTGTGCGGCAAGAGAAAGAGAGGGAGAGAGAGAGAGAGATAAACATCCAGATGGAAGCTAAAATAGAAAAAGGAGATGGAAGGGATCGTTTAAGAAGTGATGAGCAGAAACCGAGGCAGAACTCTGGGGTGAAGTGGCGGGCTCGCGGAGGATGGTGAGGAGGGCTTTTGTCAACACAAGAAACACAAGATTTCACCTGAGTACACAGCAACTGTCTCCACTTTCTTGTGCATGTGTCAGCGGTGAGGACGAGTAAATAAAAGGACACGTTTTTCCCTTTCCAGGAGGTTAAACCTGAGAGCGCCCCTACAGGTTGTCTGACAGTTGCCGAGTGTCCTTAGGGCAAATTCCCCACGAAGTTCAAGGACTCTCACACTCACACTGATGTAGTCAGATGCGCACAGATGTTGCTGTGCCTGAGATTGTAATCTGCTAGCATTAGCTGCACTGTGTGTTACTAATTCATACAGACAGCTGGGGACAGTAGGAGCAGATCCCCAGTGCTTTACCTTCTTCTAGACAGCATGTTGTGAGCTAATTTATATGGAGACAGTGTGTGAGGGGAGACAGGTACTTGTACTTTACTTGAGTATTTTATACTTCCACTCCACTACATCTTAGAGGCAAATATTGCACGTTTTACTCTTAATACTAGACTTACTATATTTACTTTTCAGATTATAGTTTTTCATCCTCTTCTTGTCCAGTGAAAAACCTTATATGTTGTGATGTGTTGATTTTGTTTTTGATGTGTTTTTTGTATGACTTAATTGTGATGAAACCCATCAATACTGGTGATAATACACCTAAAAATGAACAACTATAAAAACCGGACTCAACTTTAAAACGTCAACGTTACCGCCTCTAATCAGAGGCGTTCGGTGCGGCTGTCCTTCATTCAGACTCTGACAAACCTCGTTCACTTTCTGACAGGTTGAACTGAAGCTGTTTTGTTGCTTGAATCTTGAACCGCCGGACTCACAGGGGGACGAAGCATTTACCTTTAGTTTGAAACGGGACATGAACACATGGGCTCCTGTTTCCAAGTCCACAAACGTTGGTGTTTCCGTCACATCCATCCCCACCAAGATAATCTCAGATTAGAGTAACTCTCTCTCTCTCTCTCAGACTAAGAGTAACTTAAACACTGGTCATTTTAGGGTCCTTTACAAATTTAACCCATATTGTCTGGTGAGGTCAGGCCTCGTGTAACCAACTCCCGGGTAGTTTTCCTGGTACAAAGGTCCAAACACTAAGATGCTTCAAGAGTAACAAAAGAATGACCATCTGGGAGCAAATCGCATTTCTGCACTGTTGCTTCCAGTTTTAAAGGCATTAGCTGTGAATGTTCAGGATGCCTTGTGTGTTCACAAGGGAGTGAAATAAACAGTTAAAGCTGAAGAAAACACATCAGACTAATACAGTATAGGTACGACTTTGATGGGTCCTCAGGAGGATCCGAGAATTAGGACAGCCTGAAGATCAGCAGGAGGAGACAGAAGGAGTCTGTCGGCAGGAGAACAGCCAAGAGGGAACACGTGGCACTGAATTTGTCCTGCTTTTTGTTTGTGTATTTGTGAGTCAAAGAGCGACTGACCAGAGAGTCTGCTCTGCCGCCAGGTCACGTTAAATATATCAGCAACTGGCTTTCAATCCCCCAATCTGCTGCATATGTGGACGCCGCTCCGAGCAACAAAACGATCACTTCAGTGCAAGGCATCCAGTATTTTCCGTCTTAATATGTGCACGAGGCGACTGAGTTGATTCGAATAACAATGACAACGCAAACCGCATTTTCTTCCGTTTAATTACTTGTTATTTTGATGCTGTGGTCAGTATTCCAGGTAGGCGGCCATTGTTAATGCATTACATTAATTTCCTGTTTCATTATAATACAGTCAAAATGTGGAGTAAATGTGAAACCCTGGACCCCTGTGTGTTTTTTTTTTTGTTCCCTAACCAGACACCGAATGATTGGAAGATTTGATGTATATTCATGAACTGGGAATAGGTTGACTCTCTTTTATCTTATATCATCTCTGTCTCTGATTGATATAATCAGGCACAAAGATTGCTCCTCGTAATCTGGTAGAGACTATAAAGATGAGCGTTTATTTATGTGACAGTGCTGCCAAATATTTCTTTAAACAAACCTGTTTTGTTTTTTGTTTTTTTTTGTTTTTTTTGAGATGGTGAGCTTGAACTTTGGACTCCTTCCTTTCTACATGTTCCCACGTTGGCTTGTTCTCACTGTTTACCGACGTCTCGCCGGAACAATGAGGATCAAAGTGTGTCTGGCTGCGAAACTCTCCGCTCTCTCATTTAAGGACTGCGAGACGAGTCCTCTGTTGTGCTGTTGTCACCTGGCCCTATACTTTGTCCCCAGAGTGGAGGTATAAAGTTGCAAAAAAAAAATGAAACAAAACGAAGCACAAGCGCCTCTAATTTGTACTTGAAGTTGAGTAAAAGTACTCAGTTTCATTCAATCACTGCAAGAGCACATAAAGGATCGTAACCGCAGTGTGTTTCCCTGTTGCTGCCTTTATTCTAAAATGAAAAAAATATCATTTTCAGTGCAGGTAACTCCCAAAAAAAAAAATACTTCTGTTTTTTTTTTCCTTTCTGCATTTTATTGGGTCACATTACGATGAGCGTGTTAGGCTTCTTCAGAGAAATGCGGGTCTTTGAACGCCTACAAAAACACATTCCCTCTCCGAATCAATAATCCAATATGTTCACTCACAGATAACAGATGATCGGAAGGTACCAGGTAGCACGTGGTGCCAAAAGGCGCCTTCATCACAGCCTGGTTCACACATTTCAAGTAAGGAGAGGGCCCGCCAAAACGCATCTCGAGGGACTGCCAATCACCTCTGGTAATGATAATACTGGAGACAAATGAAGGCAATAACTAGCAATGGGATTAGACCTTTTATAAGAGTGTGAAAGAGCGAGACGTGGGACATTTGTCTCCTCTACTTCAGAGAAAATATGGCAGTGCAGTGACAGTATGCATGAAACTGATTTTACTGGGTCACATTTAGCTGGCATTGTCACTGTAAAGTTGTAATAATGTGTATTTCACAAACAGCTTTGCACATATTTATTTGTTAGGATAAACTACCTCGAGGAACCGTCTCATTTTCAAAGTCTTTTGTTTCATCCTTGTACACGACATTTTCATTCTTCGTCAATCAAAACGACATCCAGCGGTAAAGTTACAGACTGAATATCGAAGCTGTTGTTTCTTCAGTTCTTCAGTCTTAACCTAAAATCAATGCAACCTGTGTCTTTACCTGACCACGATGACTCTGTTGAACCTGATTATACTACATATCTGTCCTGCTGGGTTTCTGAAAGTAGCCGTCCTATTTTCATTCCCTGTAATTTCTTCGTTGTGTGTGTCATGTTACCTGCTGGAAACATCAGGTGTTGCCGAGCATCTGCAATAGAACCGTGTGCTCACAGAGCTGTGTTATCACACTCCGAAACACATCTTTCCACCTCATTTAATCCCACTGGTTTCAGGACGCAGGAGTCTGTCACATGCCATTTAATAATGCACTGAACATTATCCAATAATTTGAAAACCTTATGGTTAATTCTGGAACCATCTGAAGCATACAAATGCTCTTCCAGTTCCGGTCGAGTTCCAGTACTTTTTTGTGGGCTTTCAGTCACCGTGTAAGGAAACCATTCTTATTTCATCTTAATCCATTTTTATAAAACAACGTATCCAGGTTTCGTAAACAAACAACCTGGGTCATCAAACACAACCCAACTGCACATCTATTAAGACTAATCATGGTGAATAGAGGGACATTGGGGTCCACAGAGAGCTGAGATTAAACCCAGCAGGCTGCAGAGACAAACAATATGTGGCACTGGAGCTAATATGCAGAGAAAAACAAATCAGAAGCAATATTATTTTTGTACTGATCACTTGTTCATCTCTTTTACGTGACTGGTCTTGTTTTTGGATGATAAATGTACGTGTTTTTTTTTTTTTCATAACAGTGGCACAAAAAACAAGGTACACTGGGGTTTGGCTTCAGATAAAAAGTTATATTTTCATTGTCACGTCTTCCAGCTGCCAAGTTTGCATTTCACGTGACGCCGTGGAAGCAATATATAGGACCTAATTGGCATGCTATTTTGGGTAAGCCGACTGCCAACTGCTGCTCCCTTTAAAACTAAGATTACAGGAAATATGGAGCAAGCTTTTAAATGGGTTTCCTCTTCTTCTGACGGGGATAAAACTCTAGGGACGTGATTGCAAAGTAGTGGTAACATAAACAAAAACAGGACACGACATATTAAACAAGGACGTCATACGTTGACCACAGGCCGGTTTGGCAACTTTACGTCGCATTCCAATCAAAATCATGCACGAGGTGTTCTCAGCGTTGCCAGATAATCATGGTATTTGTGTGGTCATTCTGACTTCGGTGCATTGTACCAACATTAATGCCAAATGTACGGTAATTTCATGACTTTGTTGTAGTGGCTGAGCAACACGCATACAAATTATACGACGTGTCAAGTCACTGTCCTGATTCAAGTGGCGAAATGTAACTCAGTATTTTTACTCAGCAGTACAAATATGACGTACTCGATGCGTCTATTCTCATGTGACGGATTTCCAGACATTCAGGCTTGTTGTGACGATGAATTCTCTATGGTTGTTCTGAACTCAAATCCTCTCTGCTGATCAGAAATGTAAAGTATTTTACACCGAATACAGCACAACATGTACTGGTAAATACTATATTTACCCTTCGCAATCTCTTCATTACAAATAAAACTCACATGCACGACTCAAGGTAAGACCGTAAGTATATAAACTTCAGGAAAAAATAAGAAAAGAACAGGCGGTGAAGAGCGGGAACGTGAGTGATAATGACCTACAGTGAGTGATAATTACAAATATGATAAACTTCACGACAGAATCCTTAAACACAACTATCGCAGAGATGCCTGTCAGGGAGAAAAAATGAGTTTTATTCCATAAATAAGAGTCGTGTGTCCGACTCAGCAGCCGAGCTAACGCTAGCACAGGGGATTGACTCGCTTTTGGAGCCTCAAGTGGACATTAGAGGAACTGCAGATTTTGACACTTGGCTTCACTTTTCAGTTGTCACTCAGTAATAACCATGTATTTTCTTTATTTTTAACAGTTAAGCTAAATGAAAGCTCTCAAGTATTAAATTAGACCAGTGTTAGACTCCTGTTTTGTCTGTTTTAAAGTCGTCTGCTTTATTATTATTCTTTTACAGAATTGAATTCTTTTGTAGTTTTATTTCTGTGAAGCACCTTAGTGACCATGTGACCCTTTGGGTATTTATTTTTGTGTTTTTCAAGGACTGCTGCTGTTTCATTGTTTACTTCGTTTCACCATTTGTGAAGCACTTTGTGACCTTGCTCTGTGAAAAGTGCTAAACCAAATAAACTTTGCTTACTTACTTTATTCGTCTGAAAAGCCACAAAAGCAGTAACAACATCAGCTTTTATCGCACTCATCTGACAAATACAGTCAAACTCAAGGACTTCATGTCAAAAGTCAACATGAAAAAAAGTCACTGACAGTTTTATTTTTAGCAGGTTTACCCAAAAAGACAAACGAAATGTTTCATCTTATTTAAAATACTCTCGCAACTCTCGTATTTTATAGTAACCAGCGATTCCATTCAGGCTGTTTATTATTACAAAATGTGGTGTTATTACACAGTGAAGGGAACATTTATTAACATTTATTATTACATAATGTACGATGAATCACCCAGAGAATCTGACACGGAGAAGGTAGAAGAGAAAAAGAGTCTCCACACCTTGTGAAAAGTCTCAATTCATCATTCATGTCAAGTCAGGATGCACCAAAGAGTAAAATGTCATCACTGGGTGTGACTAGGGCTGGTGATCTGGCAAAAGAAGATCATCTGATGATCTTTTGAGGAGTTACAACCAAACACATTTTCCTCTAGTTTTCCTCTGGTTTCTGGAGGCTTGGTCTGTGTGTGACGGCTTTTTGTGGTTGTTGTCTGACTAGAAACTCTGCATTTTAGCATGTTTTTGGACCGACATTGCAGAATTTCGACAATAGCTGATGAAGTAAACAATAAAGTCCACATTTTCCTAACTGTGCATACATCTGTGACGCTGCTGTTTTTCCATTAATTACCTAGACTGTGGCCTACTTTGTCTGGCCGGAGATTCATAATGAAACTAAAGATATTTTTACAGTCTAACATAACTCTGAAGCATCGCTGTGATTCAGACTCACTGCACGTCAGAGTTCAGAACCGGAGGAGCAGTTGGGAAAGGCATCGCTGAAAAATCTCTACAAATGGACTGAAATTAACACGGCAGCCCAGCAACGTTAACGCGAACCGCTCATAGTGCAACGCTCTCCGTAAAATACCGTAATTACACTGATATTCAGGCAATTTAAAATGAATGGCAACTGAGAAGGAAAGATTGGACAGAACTGTTATTTACAGACGCGATCTGTACAATCATCATATGCCAAATGAAGATCGATCAAGATCTAAGGCCAAACAAACGCAATTCAGATCTGCTGTTTTGAACTTTAAACCTCGTGTAAGTCAATAGTGTTTGTCTCCAGAGCTCTACAGGAAAAAGAAGAAGAAAACAGTTGTTCAGTGGGCTTTTCTGAAAGGTTTAATGTGTGATATTAGGCCATAAACCAGTGGCTGCATTAACATTTGAATATTACGTCGACGTCTAATGTGAGATGTCGAACAGCACCTTGCAAACGCATCTGTGTTATTGCTTTGGTCACTGAAATTATGGACTACAATCTGTGTTTTGCCCTTTTGGTTTTATTGTTTGTCTGCACTTTAAAAGAACGTTAAAAGTGACATGAATCTGATTAAGTGTAACAGTGTGGGTATAATGATGTTATGGGATAGGAGAAAGGCTCTCCAGTAGGCTAAAGTGCCTGTGGTTGCTGCTTACTCGGCTTCAGATGGGAGTCAGTAGGCCTAATTGGCTACATACAGCCTAATCAGACTTTCTGGATTGTCTTGCTTAACATTTTATCCCCATCCTTGTATCAATTTTCAACTAAATTAGCCCGGTCCACCAGAGATGTAGCAGAATTAGGCAGAGGAAGAGGAGGGGCTGCGTTCACAGCAACATCACAGTATCGTCCACAGGAAAAGCGTAACACAGTGTGTCTCGTGTCATTCAGGAGCACAGGAGTAAATACTAACCTTTAATAAAACCACCAGTTACATTATTAAGGGCGCCTCATCAGAAAGTCGCACCATGCTGTTTAACTAGTGCGTATATTATATTATATTGTCCTTATATACCGATGATTTTCTACACTTTCACACTATGCTCTGGGTGAATTTTGAAGTGTTTATACCATGTTTTGAACCACAGGTCTATTTAGAATGTATTAATATTCAATTTGACGTCAGCAAATAGGTGATGAATCCTGAATTCATGTTTGGAGAGTGTGTTTTTAGGTTTTATACCAGTTTTATGGATAAAAAAACATATACTACTGGACAATGCCATGTCTTATTTTTCCTCAGACGTGAAAACGTAACAGCCAGGAGGATTTTATTAAAAATGAAAATAGAAGACATATCATATACAACATTCACGACCGTCAAAAAGCATTTATGGGCCAAATTTGACCCGAGTCCGCCTTAATTCCATTATTCTCTTCAGAAATCTTCTAAATCACTTCCTACATTTTCATCTTTTCTCCTCGAGCTGATTCAAGCCACTGAGTTTATTAAAAAGTAACAAGCTTCTGAAAAATGATGGAACTTTCTTCTCCTGAAAACCTTAATATCTGTGATAAATGTATGAGCTGGATTTCTGTACATTATCCTTTTGTCAATACATCCCGAAGTGCTCTGTGGTTGAGCGTCGTTTCAATCCTGAATCGAGAGGCTTTAGCGCCCCCTATAGGCCAGGCTCATGTTCCTACAGAACGCTGTTCGCTTTTCCAGGTGAAATGAAGTAGCCTAAATGACATTCTAAACCATCTTAAACAGTGGACGAACACTGCACTGCTCTCTCTTGAATCTTCAGTTGACTTGTTTTGTCCGATCAACAGCCACAAACCGAAACGTATTGGGTTTATTTTCACGTGACTAAAAGGAGGCGTCAGCCGCCACATACGACAGGCTGAACCAGTAAACGTTTAAGATTTTACTTTACAGTCAGTGCATCTTTACAACAGCTTCTACATACTTTTGTTCATCGACTAATCGGAAAGAAAAGAAGCTGTCAGATAAAAATGATTCAAAAAGTCAAATGTTTTACTCTGAACTGAGGTGAAACAGCTGTACAAAGTTGCATAAAATGGAAATACCCGAGTAAAGTACAACTACCTCAGAACTGCGCTTGACTACATGTACTTTCTACACCATTGTCTTTCACACTCTGGTCCACACTGTGAACGCTGCTGCCTAAAGTGCCTAAAATAGAGCAGAAGCTGGAGGTATGGGCAGTGAAAAAGGCTGAGAGGAAAGAAATGGGAGGCTGTGAGCTGTCTGAGCAGTGATGACGAGGAGAAAGGAAAGTTGCCTTGGCTGTGGGCAGATGCTGGTGGCAGCGCCAGCTGGTGGGGGGTGGGCCCACCTGTCTCTGGCTCTCCCCGTATCCCTCTTCTCTGCTGAGGAGAAAGCGACAGATGGAGTCCGCAGGTTCTGCTCCGGTCCCAGCGCTGCTTCTTCAGTCTGTCCAGCTCTTCGCAGCCTCGGCACAAAGGCACCGTGCCAGGGGAACATGGGGACCTCACCTGGCCCACGGCCCTCCACCGCCACAAGGGTCAACTACTTACAGAGCGGGGTCGCCCCACTGGCACTTTCTCCCACAAACACTCTGCTGCCCCTCCGTGGACGTGAGCAGCAACTACACCAATGTCAGTGGTGGAAGAAGTATTCAGGTCCCAACATTTATAGAGTTTAACTGAAGTAAAAGTACTAAAACCACACTGTGAAAAATGTGTTTTACTGTCATATCTGATGTTTTTGATTCATTTTACGGATGCATTAATGTGTTTGTTACATTTTACTGCTGTAGATGTTTAAGGTTGAGCTCATTTGAAGAACTTTGTAAACTGTTGGTAGTTGAATCTACAACAACGGG